>VXBI01013446.1:127603-159626 GCA_013397375.1 Toxostoma redivivum | reverse complement strand
CTAGGAGCGAGTTGTGTCCCGTGAGCACCTGCGGGTTCCTCATTTGCCTGGCGCCGTTTTGGGAGCAGCCAAGGCAGGACCCGACGGGAGGGACAGGGCAGAGGGACAGGGCAATTCCCGGAGGTGGAACCGGAACAGAACAACAGGAACAATTAACATAAAAACAGAGTGTTTTCCACAGTTAGCAAAACATTAACACAACAAACTTAGGAACTTGTTCCTAACAAAAACACATCTAAGTTTTTCTTTTTTCTCAGTAACCCAATGCTCAGAGGCACCACAACTGCCTGTTCTTTCCCCGATTGCTGTAACAGTGTGACTGTGTTATAAGTGCATGACATATTGTTGGCTCTTCGCAAATATTGGGATAAATGCTGTATGTGTAATGTTAAAATAGCATTTCTATATGGATATAGTTTTTATTCTTCTTTTTCTTCTCTCTGCTAATAGCAAAAGTTAGGCATAAGTTTTTAGAGATAGTATGCTTAAAACTACCCGCTTAGGTGAGATAACGGCCCGTGAACGTGTGATGGGGACCCTGGAGCTGACACGACAATTATCAACACTCACCGGCTGCCAAAGGCCGGGACCACCACCCAAATTAAAAGATGATAAGAAGAGAATTAAAACCACAAGCCAAGAAACACGCATGCTCTAAAAGGGCGGACCCAAGGAGTGGCCATGCTAAACAGTTCCCAGAAACAGTTGGCTATGCATGAAGGTCTATGGATATGTAACAAGTGATGTATTGTAAAATGTATTTAAAGGGGTGTTCCCGAAGCTCCCCGTGCTCCTGCAGCATGCCGAGCACCCGGCCGTTCTAACCCTTTGCTTTATGTTTGTCTCCTACTGTCCTTTTTATTAAATCTTTTGAATTCTCCCAAAACAGTGAACCTTGTGTTTCACGTCTGGGAGCAGAGCAGCAGCTGTTTGTCGCTTTCCCCGCAGCCATCCCGCTGCGGTTCCGGCAGCCGCTCTCGGACGTGCGCTGCGCCGAGGCCGCGGACGCCGCGTTCCAGTGCGAGCTGTGCACGCCGTGCCACGAGCCCCTGTGGCTGCACAAGAGCCACCCCCTCCAGCCCAGTGACAAGCACCAGATGTCCGTGACACCCGATGGCCTGACCCACAAGCTGACTGTCAGGAACGTGGGGCCCTCGGACAGCGGGCTGTACACGCTGGACGCGGGACAGGGCTCCTCCAGCGCCTGGCTCCTGGTGGAGTGTGAGTGCTTGGCAGCGGGCTGTTCCCGTGGTGTGTTGGCACAGAACGTTCTTCTCACTGCCTCGTGGCTCAGGGAGAGGTTGCTCTGCTGGGAAATTAATTGCTGAGCCTCCAATTCTGAAATTATGGCTGAGAACATTGGGTGTGTTCAGTGTGAAGACGAGAGACCTTGGACCTTTCTAGTGCCTAAAGGGGCTCCAGGAGAGCTGCAGAGGGACTTTGGACAAGGGATGGAGGGACAGGACAAGGGCAGGGTTAGATGGGATATTGAGAAGGAATTGTTCCCTGTGAGGGTGGGGAGGTCCTGGCACAGGGTGCCCAGAGCAGCTGTGGCTGCCCCATCCCTGAAGTGTCCAAGGCCAGGTTGGACAGGGCTTGGAGCAGCCTGGGACAGTGGAAGGGGTCCCTGCCCATGGCAGGGGATAGAATGAGATGAGTCTTAACGTCCCTTCCCATCCAAACCATTTTGTGAGTCCATGATTGTAAAGTCTATTTTGAAAAATGAAGGTCTGGTTAGACCCTCTTTCCTCTTCAAATGAGACCAACTTTTCCTCTTTTAATTAGTCCTGACAAATCCTATTGGCTTGTCTGTTCTACAGCTATGATGAAGTAGCACATTCTCCATCAGTTATCAAAAAAATGCTCCCTGTCTCCCCACATGTTTTTGAGGAACCTGTCCCAGTGACTGCAGTGCAGCAGGCAGGGGCTCAGGGAGCTTTTGATACTCTCAGTTCTACACTGTCAATGCCATTCTTCTTGCTAGCTCATATTTTTCATTCCCAATTAGAGTTAAACATGCTGGAAGGAGCTCAGAGGAAGCTGGGGAGGTGGGAACATTCAGTGCAGGCACATTGACAGTCACTTGGCTTATATTTGTTTGCTTAGGAAAAGTGGTTCCTTTGGTTTTCTTTGGGATCCTCCTGCAGCAGCAGAAGGGATCTCACTCACAAAGGCCTCTCCAAAGCAATGCACATTTCTGAAACAAAGAAACTGCTGTGGATTTCAGGGAGCTGTGGGCTCTGATAAATTATATCCAGCCTGGAAACCAAAGCAGTGAGTGACCTGCTCTCAGAACAGCCTGAATTTCAGATTAATCCAAAGCTATTCACAGATCTGAAAGCTTTAGTCCTCAGGTTGGGCATCCCTAAACCAGCCATTATCCAGATGTGCAAGCTGCCTCCAGAGCAGTGAAATCCCAGTTTCAGGGTGGGAACTGATGGCTTGTCTGTACATGGAATATTCTGTAACTCCTCCATAGCTGGAGGGTGAAGGCAGATGGAATTAATGAATCCCACATGCAATCTCAGCTCCTCTAAATCAGACCTGCCATGTTGGAAGTTTCTTTTTCTGTTATTTTTGGTTTGTTTGTTATAATAAGCATGTTTCCATTACAAAAACAATGCATTTTAATTAAAAATAATTGTCTTTAATTAACATTTCATTGTCTGAATGCGACATTGAAAAATTCAGGATTTGAAATTATTTTAAATTTATTTAAATGTATTATATGTGTGTCCTAAAATGAAATCTAAAAAATGCTAATACATTTTCTTTGATTGTTGATGCGGTGCATGTCCTATTGACTTTCTGTTATTTTGCTTCCCTTTTTTTCTGTAAATTGTAAATCTGCTCCCATGAAACAATGCAACTTCAGATGCCAAAGGAAAGAGGAGACAGGATGAAGGAGAAAAGATTGAAAGGGAGACATCTGAGTGGCTGAAAGAAACAATGGCAGACAACGAGAGGGCGAGGAAGCTTCGGCGCCAAGAACAAGCTGCTGCTGAAGATCCTTCTTCCTTTTCCACATCCTCTGGTGTGGAGAAAAGTGGCTGGTACAGAACTGGTCAAGGCAGCAGCCAAGGCAGGGGCCAAGGACACTCCATTGGTTCTGATGATGGAAGCCAGATATCTTTGGGAAAAGAGGGGCTACGCAAAACCCACATAAACGGAGAGGTGGGGTCTGGGCAGTTTTCTGGAGCAGGTCTAGATGGAGACTCAGCAGCCAATGATGGCATCTTTGGACTAAAAGGCTTAGAAGGCAGAAGTAGATTAAGGCCTGTCCATAGTGTGGACTCTGTGTCAGGCAGAGCAGGTCCTGGTGTGGTAGGAGGGGGAGGTGAATGGAATTCTGTGGATGGCAGAGGTGAGGGTGTGCTGGGTGTTGCTAACATTGACATGGATGATGGAGAAGGTTTGGGCTCTCAGCATGACAAGGATGGGAATTCAGGTGATGCCAGTTACAGAGCTGGTTTTGGGGGGGCTGGGAGGTTGGGTGGTGGAAGTTCTGTGCCAGATGGGCTTGATCCTGATTCAGCTGGAGTGGGAGCCAGTGTGGGTGATCTGTTCAGCAAGACTGGTCCAGGAACTGGAGCTGGGGGGAATGCTGCTAGTGCTGGAATGGCAGGAAGAATGAGGTCCCACCACAGCAAGGATGGGCATCCCAGTGTGGGTGATATGAACGGAGCAGATATAAACAGAGAGGGACAAACAGGGACTCCCTATGGCAAGGATGGCCTGACACCTCATGCCAGTGGTCAGTTAGGGCAGACAGGAAGACATGGTTCACTATATGGGCCAGGAGGCCTTCCAGGTGGAGATGGGGCTATAGCTGGTGCTGGTGGCAATTCCACAGGAGAAATGGTGGCTTTGTATGGTCCAGATGGTCAGGCACTGGGAGCAGGTGCTGGTGGTGCTGGTGGTGCTGGTGCAGGGGGGTTTGGAGTTCCCTGTGGAAAGGATGGTCTCCCAGCTGGGGCTGGTTTTGGTGGTGTTGGTGCAGGGGAATTTGGATCTCCATATGGAAAGGATGGTCTCCCAGCTGGAGCTGGTGGTGCTGGTGCAGGGGGATTTGGAGTTCCATATGGAAAGGATGGTCCTCCAGTTGGAGCTGGTGGTGCTGGTGCAGGGGGGGTTGGAGTTCCCTGTGGAAAGGATGGTCTCCCAGCTGGAGCAGGTGCTGGTGTTAGTGGTGAAGGGGCATTTGGAGTTCCATATGGAAAGGATGGTCCTCCAGTTGGAGCTGGTGGTGCTGGTGCAGGACTTGGAGGGGCTTTGTATGGTCCCGATGGTCGGCCACTTGGAGCAGGCGTTGGTGGTGCTGGTGCAGGCGGATTTGGAGTTCCATATGGAAAGGATGGTCTTCCAGCTGGGGCTGGTGGTGCTGGTGCAGGACTTGGAGAAGCTTTGTATGGTCCCGATGGTCAGCCACGTGGAGCAGGTGCTGGTGGGGCTGGTGCAGGGGGATTTGGAGTTCCATATGGAAAGGATGGTCTTCCAGCTGGGGCTGGTTTTGGTGGTGTTGGTGCAGAGGGATTTGGGTATCCATGTGGAAAAGATGGTCTCTCTGCTGGATCAGGAGTTGGTGGAGCTGCAGGTGGTGGTTTTGGAGCTGCTGGATCTCCTTATGGAATGGATGGTTCCCCAGCTGGAGCAGGTGCTGGTGGGTCTGGTGCTACAGGGAGACTTGGCTCTCCCTATGGAAAGGATGCTCTCTCAGCTGGAGCAGGTGCTGGTGGTGCAGGAGGATTTGGGGAGGCTTTATATGATGGTCGACCACTTGGAGCAGGTGTTGCTGCTACTGCTGGTGCTGGTGCAGGGGGATTTGGATCTCCATATGGAAAGGATGGTCTCCCAGCTGGAGCAGGTGCTGGTGTTGGTGGTGAAGGGGGAGTTGGGGGTCCCTATGGAAAGGATGGTCTCCCAGCTGCAGCTGGTTTTGGTGGTGTTGGTGCAGGAGGATTTGGAGCTCCCTGTGGGAAGGATGGTTTTCCCATTGGAGCAGGTGTTGGTGGCACTGGTGGTGCAGGGGGACTTGGATCTCCCTATGGAAAGGATGGTCTCCCAGCTGGAGCAGGTGCTGGTGTTAGTGGTGAAGGGGCATTTGGAGTTCCATATGGAAAGGATGGTCCTCCAGTTGGAGCTGGTGGTGCTGGTGCAGGACTTGGAGGGGCTTTGTATGGTCCCGATGGTCGGCCACTTGGAGCAGGTGTTGGTGGGGCTGGTTCTGCAAGTGCAGGAGGAGTTGGGGGTCCCTATGGTAAGGATGGTCTCCCACTTGGAGCAGGTGTTACTGGTTCAGGGGGAGTAGGAGCTCCCTTTGGAAAGGATGGTCTGCCAACAGGGACTGGTGATGGTGGTGCTGGGGAAGTTGGGGGACTCCATAGAAAAGATGGTCTCCCAGTTGGAGCTGGTGTTAGTGGTGCAGGAGGCCTTGTATCTCCCTATGGAAAGGATGGTCTCCCATTTGGAGCAGGTGCAGGGGGAGTTGNCCAGTTGGGGCTGTGGCAGGGGGTGTTGGGGGTCCCTATGGAAAGGATGGTATCCCAGTTGGAGCAGGTGCTGGTGGTGCAGGAGGAGTTTGGGGTCCCTATGGAAAGGATGGTATCCCAGTTGGAGCTGGTGCAGGAGGAGTTTGGGGTCCCTATGGAACCTATGGAAAGGATGGTCTCCCAGGTGGGGCTGGGGCAGGGGGTGTTGGGGGTCCCTATGGAAAGGATGGTATCCCAGTTGGAGCAGGTGCTGGTGGTGCAGGAGGAGTTTGGGGTCCCTATGGAAAGGATGGTATCCCAGTTGGAGCTGGTGCAGGAGGAGTTTGGGGTCCCTATGGAAAGGATGGTCTCCCAGTTGGAGCAGGTGCTGGTGGAGTTGGGGGTCCCTATGGAAAGGATGGTCTCCCAGTTGGGGCTGTGGCAGGAGCTGCTCATTTTCCTCTTGGAGGTGAGGAAGCGATGGGATCTGGCCGTGGCAGGGATGCCATGCTAAGCAGAGCTCCAGGATATGCAGGAGGAGAGGGCTCTTCTGGGGAAGGCTCTGCACTGTGGGGTGCAGGGTCTCCCTACGGCAAGGATAGAGGGTCAGCTGTAGCCATGGCTGGTACAGGTGGGGTTGGGAGGTTGGGAGGGGAGGAATGGGGCTCGGTCAGTGCTAAAGGAGGTGTGGGAGGTGCTGGTGGAGCAGGTGGTGAATATGGGCTGGATGCACATCTTGGCAGATCTTTGAGAGGTGAAACTGGAAAGGGCACTGCCAGTGATGTCAGAGGTTCAGCTGGTGACAGAGGGTCTCTGTCAGGTCCAGGAGGAGCCAGGGGACAGGGCAGAGATTTCAGACCGTTGGGCTCCCTTTATGGCACAAATTCTGCCTTGGGAGAGGCAGGGAGTAAATCCCATGACAGATCTGTTGATGGGAGTAGTTCAGGTGGTTTTGGTCAAGGTCCACTGAGTTATGGCCAGATGTCAGGTCCTTGTGGTGGACCTCCTTCAGAAAACCAGAAAAACCAGGAACCTGACCTGGATCTTAAAGGAAATGATTCCCTGAAGAACACAGAAAGCACGGGACAAAAGAGACGGAGTGTCCTGGATGATCTCAAAGGTACGTGGTTAACTGGGGACTCCTGGTCTTTGCATTTTGATACTCACATTCCTAATCCTGCAAAGAAATGGGATGTTGTGGTTTTGATAAACAGAACTCTGTAGAAATTTGCTTGTCCCATGATCTGTTCCTAATCCTCCCACTGATTGGCTGCTTGATCTTACACAGTTTGCTCTGATCAAACTGCCTTAAAGGTCTAAATTATTTGCTTTGTCTAAATGAGCTAAACCAGGTCTCATCTCTTCATTTGTGTTTCACATGTCATGGAACAGACCAGTTCACAAACACACCAGTTCCCATAAAGTTTCAAAGAATATCATGTTTCTTTGATACTGTTCCAATTCAAAACTGAAGGTTTCACTTTATTTTTCAAACACCTACTGCAGGGAACTGTGTTTTCCAAGTTCTGGGAACAATTCTGTGCCTGCTTATATGGGATTATATAATGTAAAGAGCTCTTTTCTCTCATAACATCAGGAATAATAAGGTGTTGCACAGAGTAAGAGGGGAGTAATGTGTTTGCTGCCATTTGAGTCAGACCTGTGGTTCCACCAGCAAGATGATGATGTGAAAATTGTAGGAGTGAGAAATTTCAGGTGTATAATCAGAGGGGAATATTCACCTGATGGGATTGTTCACAAGTTAGAAATTGTCATTGCTAAACCATAAATATAAACAAAGAAGTAAAATCATCAAAACTGGAGTTCAGGGGAAAGAGGTGGGGTATTATTAGAGAAGAGATGATGATGATGATGGTAATGGAGAAGAACTTGGGAGGGGAAAGAGGAATACAGGGGTGGAGAACAGTGTGCCTGGGGCTGTTTAGGGAGATGTGTTGGGCAGCCCTGTGTGTGGTCAGTGCAGAGGAAGAGGAGGATGAAGCAGTATATCCACATCCTGGAGCAGCCTTTTTTTTTTCCACTGGCTGTAGAGGGAGCCAAGATAATTAGCATAGACATAAACTATCAAATCCACAGCTGGATAATGTGATTTGTGATAAATCTGTTGCCCATGAGGTGGATGTTGGGATATAGTGGATGTTGGGATGGCTGTGCATCCCTCAGGGCATTGAGTGTACCCAGCTGGCCCACAGTGAGGTGGCACAAAAGCCTCTCCTGACCAGAGGACTATTTTCTTTTCCCCCTCACATGCAAATGAATTTTCAGCTCTAGGTGTCTCTCTGTAACACAGACTTAGCTTCTGTCCCTTCCTTTGTGCCTGTTCAGTCCCACGCTGTTACCTCAACAAGCAGCTGGCAACTGTGCGAGTGCTGAAGGGGGACCCAGCTGAGCTGTCCTGCACTGTCAGCAAGGACAACGTGACAGGAACCTGGTTTAAGGATGGCCTAAAGGTGGGTTCCTTGAGCTTCCTGTTGGCTTTGGGTAGTGAGGCTCTGTGCTCGCTGGCTCTGCTTCCTAAGGGTGGTGTCAAGGTGTCCTTCCCCCGACAGTCACCTGCAGTCAGAGTGGGGCCCTGGAAGGGTTCACAGAATCCCAGAATCCCAGAGGGGTTTGGGTTGGAAGGGACCGGAAGAATCATTACTCCCTGGGCAGAGATACCTTCCACTAAACCCAAGCCCCATCCTTGGACACTTCCAGGGATGAGGCAGCCACAGCTACTCTGGGCAACAGAATGCCACAATATTGTCATTAAACATGCATGACATTCATAAGTCTTTTCAACTGCATTTCAAATTGTAGTCTGTCCAGCTTTAGTTTGGGTTGCATTTTTTCCTTTTTTCAAAAAGGATAGGTCTCTATCCTTTATTTTGTAGTTAACAAGCATGGATGGAGTTGTCTTTGAGAAGAAAGGTCTTGTCCACAAACTGATCATTAACAAAGCAGAAGACATTCATGCTGGGAAATACAGGTTTGAAGGTGGAGATGTAAAAACTGAAGCTTCAATTTTTGTTGAAGGTGAGTCTACTCAAACCACCAAGGCAGCATGAGATGGGCTTTAAATGTAATATATTTACTCAGAGACATGTAATTGGTTATTGAGATAACTTTATTATAAAGAGTTACAAGATAAATGGGAAATGTTTTTTGTACAGGTTGGTTCATTTTGCATTTGCAAATTTAACTAGGGACCCTTCTGCCAGCAACTCAAAGATTTTTGGGGTGCACAAAACACTTTATCAGGGCAGATTCTTCATTCTTATGTTTAGTATGTTGCCTAGGAGAAATTTTCTCTGGTGAAAGGACAGTGTGATACCACAAAATTTTGTGATAATTATCCTGTAGCAAAGTACAACTAAAGGTTCAGATCCAAGTGTTGTGAGCTTCTAAGCATTGCTGGCAGCACCATGAGGGCATCCCTTCCCTCCAAGGTGAGCATTATCTTCCTTGAATTGTGGTTTTTAATGACCTTGTATCACTTGCTTAGATCCTCCCCAGGTGGACAAAGTCCTCCTCAAGAACTTGACCAATGTCCCCACGGTGGCCAAGGCTGGGGAGGGTGTGAAGCTGCGGATCCCGTTTGAGGGCCGGGGGCCCATCAGGGCAGCGTGGCTGAAGGACAGGATGGAGCTGGGGAATGACACCAGGATCCGTGTGGACAAGACAGACACCTGCACCACGCTGTGCATCTCCAGCTGCGACAGGAGGGACTGTGGGGATTACAAAGTCAGGCTCAAGAATGACAGTGGTGTCCTGGAGATCAACCTAAAGCTCATGGTGATAGGTAAGATCCCGTAACATTCACTGTGACTTTCACTGTAAAGCTTAGGCAGGGAATCCATTGACAACTTTATGTGCAGTGACTGGGTATTTCGAGAGGAACAAAACTCTGTATATTGCCCCAAAATCAGGGTGCAAGGAAAGATTGCTGAGCATGCCTCTTGCCATTTAGTACAAGGGAACACAAACTGAGTTTGGTTTTTCATGGCCTAAGCAGCTGAGTTTTGAATGTTCAGATACTGTGGGAGATGTGGCTGTACACAATATGCAAATCTGAAATAGGATATCAAAGTCCAATTCAGCCCTCCCATAAATGTGTGGATTCCTTTGGAAGACCAGAAATTATGTTTTGCCTGTATTAGCAAGCTGAACTGGTGCAATGCTTATGAGAATGGTTGACCCAGGGAGAGCAAGGGTCTGGCTTTCCATCCTCTCCTCATCAAAAGTTAGAAGAATGCAAGTTTGGAATAGGCAGTTCACATTCCCAGCCCTCATCCTACAACTGTTCCTGCACTTCATCAGGAGCAGTCTCCCAACTGGTGAGCAAGGGACAGTGTCTGCTCCAAACCCAGGAGCAGGTCTGGGTCTGGAGCCAGCTGTGTCTTTGTTCATCTTCCCAGACAAGCCACAGCCCCCTGCAGGACCCATCAAAGTTGTAGAAAGGTCTGCCAACAACATCACGATCCAGTGGAAGCCCCCAAAAGACGATGGGGGGAAGCCAGTGCAAAGGTACCTCGTGGAGAGGCAGCAGGTGGGCAGGAACGACTGGGAGGCTTTGGGAGAAACCCCCAGGAGCTGCACCAGCTTCACCACAAGCAAAGTGGAGGAAGAGATGAGCTACTACTTCAGGGTGAGGGCCGTGAACACCGAGGGAGTGAGCAATGCGCTGGAGTCAGAGGAAGTGAAGGCTGCTGGTAAAGGTGAGGAGAACTCATAACTCATAATTCAAATTGGGAAATTCTTTATTAAAGCTGACATCTAAGGAAACTCACTGCATTGTGGATGTTGCTATAGATCTCAACTTCAGTCTTCACACAAAGCTGTAGAGGTTGCCCAGCAAGGGCAGCAGTTTGCTGTAGGCTCTGCTGATGCTGAGTGAGATGTAATTATTCCTTGGTCATGTTCCATTCTGGATTGGAAAGGAAGTTTCATGGGGGAAATACAAAATGCATCAAGATCAAAGGAGATTTTTCCCAGTGTGGCTGCAAAAGGAACGTGAGGCCTTTTCTTAACTCCACAGGAAAAGGAGTGTCTCTGTATGTGCAGCACTTCTCAGCATGACCACTCCATTCCCCTGAACTCCAAACAACTGAATATTGTCTTTGTCCTTCAAGGAGTTTAAATACGAGAACAGGTTTGCCATGAGCACAAATGCAGTACTAGAAAGAGCAATGTTCAGTTCTAATCATCTTCTTTCTCCATTCTCATTCCCATTATTCTGTATCTTGAAAACTTTAGCAGAGGGCAAAGAAATCAATTTTGTTACCAGTTTCTGTTGCTGAAAGCGAGAATGATGCTGACTGTTCATATCATGTAGGAATGACACACCCCACTAGCAGAAGAATTGTCAGTCCTGATGACAGAGGGCCTTTTGTGAAATCCAAACTCAGGAACAGAGTCCATGCTGGCTCCAGTTTGTGTGGGGAACATGATCCACAGCTTCAGGTCTCAGCCAGGTTTTCAAAGCACATCCATAGGAATGCCTGGGGGAATCTGGAAGAAGAAATTGCACACAACACCACTTTATCTTGCAATAAAAACATATCTGCTGTTAATGAAGCCCTCATCTCTTTGTAGCTTCCCCTGGTGCCCCAGATCCCCCTGAGATCATCAGTACCAGCAGGGACACCATCACCATATCCTGGAAAGCTCCCTGTAAAACCGGCGCTTCCCAAATTCTGGGATACGTTGTTCAGAAACGCAAGAAGGGCACCGTGACCTGGCTGCCAGTCACCAATGTGCCTGTCAAAGGTGGGTATTCTGACTCCTGGAACAGCCTGGTGGATTTGAAAAGGCAAAAATGTCAGCTGGGTTTAGAAGCTGCTTAGGATCTTACACCTTTCTCATGAAGGTGATGATGGGTGGCCTTGGAGGTCTTTTTCAACAAAATGATTCTGTGATTAAAGGGCTGTTTGATTTTGAGAGGAATACAATGTACACATCCCAGAAGATCACATGCACTTGGCTAGGGAATGGCAGGGGAATCAGTGACAGATTTATAGCTCCTGAGAATTTTTCAGTCCGTAATTCTGCCTGGAGTAAGGCACAACTTTGTTGTGTCACCTTTCCTGATGAAGAACAGCTCCCCTGAGGCAAAACACTCCTCTCCTCTCCTCTCCTGTGTGCAGACAAGAAGCTGAAGGTGCCCAGCCTCAAGAAGGGTGTGCAGTACGAGTTCCGTGTGGCAGCTGTCAATGCTGCTGGCACCGGACAGCCCAGTGACCCCTCCGAGCCCGCCTTTGCCCAGGACCCCACCAGTAAGTGCTCTGCCCTGTGCTCTGCTTTTGGGGTATTTGTGGACAGGAGATGTTCTTCAATCCTCTGTAAAAGTGTGTGGAGACAAGGATCAGTAATTGGGGAATATTTCATGGCTGAGAATCAGCTGGAGGAAGGAATGGAAGATTTTCCTGTAGGATGTCCAAGTTAAGATTTGGCAGATCCCAGTGTGGGGTAATGTGCAGTGTGGAGGAACACTCAGGATGGGCTGCAGAGTGTTTTGGAATGCTGTGGATTTACTGCAGGGCTGGTAGGAGCAAGGACTCAGATCCAGCTCTAAAGAACTGGGACAAAGTGAGGCAAGACAACAAGGTGGAAATCCAGTGCACTACAAGAATGCTGGGGAATCTCAGGCAGTGACTGAAAAGAAGGAAGAGAAATCCTAGAAAAATAGTTTAAATAAAATTTCTCCTTCCAGAATCTCCAGGACAAGTGCAGGACCTTAAAGTGAGCAGCAGCGACAGCACCAGTGTCACCTTGACATGGAACAAACCTGAAGTACAAGATGGGATTGACGTGAAAGGCTACGAGGTGGAGATGAGGCCCTGTAACAGCCTGAGCTGGACCAAGTGCTTCACCCTCCCTGCAGAGAGCACCTCGTGCAGGGTCCAGGGCCTCCAGCCCAGGGAGAAGCTGTTCCTGCGTGTCAGGGCCCTCGGTGACGGCGGCCCCGGGGAGCCCTCGGAGCTCGAGGCTTGTGCTGGGGCTGCTGCTGCTGTGGGTGAGTGGGGGCTCTGGGGCTCTGTGCTGGGAATGGACACTCAGGGAGCAGGAACAGCCAGTAATGTGGGATACTGGGATGAGCTAACACAGGGCTAACACACTGCTCCTCCTCACCTCAGGGTTATTTGTTCACCTCAGCAGGACAGTCTCAGTGTTAACTGATATTAGATATGCAATGCACAGTGCTCAACTCATTTAGAGATTCCTTTTGATAAAACAATTCACAGAGCTCTATTTTTTCCTTGGACTTACATTCTGCCCCCTGTGCAAAATGTACAGACCACAGTCACCAGACAGAACCCAGATGTACCTTACCCTTGCTTGCACTCTTCCAAGGGAAAAATAGAGCTTTCACTCCATTTTTTCAGTCTTCTGAAAGGAAACATTTTATTTCGTTACTTTATTTTACTATTTAATTGTTAAGCTTGAAAGTATTCACCATTTTCACTTTTCCATCTTTATTTATAATCTGCAGCTCTGTTTTGCCTGCTCTTGGGAACATTGCAGAATTACAGACTTAAGAGAGAATTCTGTGAGGGCTTCATCTTCCTTAAATTGGCTCCTAAGTGAAAATGTCTACTTTGGCATATGCATGGAGACCCCGTTTATCATTTAAAATAAATAAATAAAATAAATCCATCTATAGCATGTGTTCAGTTCTATACTGGAAACACTAAATACAATTTAGCACCACTGTATTTGATATTCTTAGAAAAATACTAAATGCTGTAGTATATTGATGAAAAGAGAAGAAAAAATATTTTAAATGCTAAAAAATTTAGATAAACTGACAGCTTTCCTGTGGATGTTCTGTGCTCTGTATTGCATATATATTTTATAAGTAGCCATTGGAATTTCCTTTTTCCAGTCAGCATTTAAACACAAAAGATGATCCCTGTGATGGGATAAAGTGTGGCAAAGAGCCACTTTCTCTGTGACTGAGACATCACATCAATACAGAGATTGTTGTGAATGTATTTTTACATCATTTCCCCTTGTTTAGTCATAGTGATAAATAAGTAGTAATGAAATTTGAAAGGTGTAAAGTCTGGGACTGAATCAGAGAGATTTCTCCCACCGTGAATTCCTCACCAGCGTCACCCAGCTGGGAGAGGCACCAGGGGGTGGAACACCGTGATTGTCACCAGTGACTGTACCAACATTCACCTTCTGGGAGTAATCTTTGTCTTTTCCAGTCTCTCCCAGGTTACTGATAGATGACACAGTGAAAAGCTTCCTGCTTATAAAAGCAGGGAATCCCATCCGGGTGAAGATTCCCTTTGAGGTGAGTATTCAGGGCTTTGGAGGAATTCTCAGCCTGATTTTATGATGCACTCAATAGCAGACAGGAAAACTGAGCCATTGTTTTTATGTCATGGAATTTTGTCTACAAGTCACTGAGCAAATAATTTAGCCTGTCTGTGCTCTGTTGACTTTCAGAGTGAGGAAAACATGAGCCAGAACTGAGCTTTGGCACTGGTGTTTTATGACATTGTGGTCATTCCTTAACCTCTGCAAACAAGGCTCAGTGCTGCCCACCTTGCCTTATCAATGTTATCATCCTCTGGTGCTGCTCTCTCAGACCTCCCAAATCAGTGATTTCCCTGTGACTCCCTCAGAAGGCCTGGGGGCACCATTTCCAGCAACACCTCCACTGTGCTTATCTCACCAGGCAGCAGCACTTGAGCTCTGTGACTTGACAGCTTGGCAGGCACTGACAGAAACCTCAGTGCTTTGGTGTAAGCTTGGAACAACACGGGCTTTTCCTCATGGAAAGTGTGGTCAGGCTTTGGAAGGGGCAGCCCAGGGAGGTTTGGAGTCCCCATCCTTGAAGGTGTCCAAGGAACACCTGTATGTGGCACTCAGTGCTTTTAAGGTGGGGATGGGGCATGAGTTGGACTCGATGGTCTTGGAGGTCTTTTCCAACCTTAATGATTCCATAATCCTGTGAAGTCTGGGATACCAGAGGAGGATGATGGTGTGTGTGTATTTGCTGGCCTTTCTCCTAATCTCTGGGAGAAGAGACCAAAGATGGCACAATGGAAATAAAGATTTAGAGGATGTTTTTTCTTTCCAAAACCAACAGATCTTTTTTTAAAAGCAGAAATTATTAACTCCTGACATTATCTGAGCTTGATCTGGCATAGCTTGTTTGACACGGTTCTGAACACTTCACTGTGATAACATCCTTAAAGGACAAAAAGGAAAAAAATTGTAAATAAACTTCAGAGCAGATCAGGGCTCTCAGATCCATATTTCTAACATTACTGTGTTGTGGAGGTGCATATTTGGGGTAAGATAATGAAACTAAAGATACAAGACACAGTCTGGAGGTGAAACAAGTGGCTGTGACTCATTGTTGTTTCCAGGGATCTCCTGAGCCGGTAGTGACCTGGTTAAAGGACGGGCTCCCCCTTCCCAGCCAGGCTGTTGTGAGCACCGAGGATGGGAGCACCCAGCTGCTGCTCAGGGCAGCCGAGTTCAGTGACAGCGGCACCTACACTGTGCAGCTGGGAGACGAGCTGGGGAAAAGGGAAACCTTCAGCTTCCAGGTTCAGATTGCAGGTAACTCACTGCCATCCACACAAAGCTACCAGCAACTCCCAGTCAATCCAGGCTGAGAGCAGCCCTGGGAGAAGGATTTGGGTGTGCTGGTGGGTGAGAGCTGGACATGGCCTGGGCTGGTCCCCTAGTGTGGGAAGCAGGGGAGGGGAGGATTCTGCCTCTCTGCCCCCTCAGGTGACATCCCACCTGCAGAGCTGCCTCCAGCCCTGGGGGCCCCCAGCAACAGAAGGATGTTGAGCTGCTGGAGCAATTCCAGGGGAGGCAGTGGAGATGCTCCAAGGGTTGGAGCCCCTCTGCTCTGGAGCCAGGCTAGGAGAGCAGGGGGTGTTCACCTGGAGAAAAGAAGGCTCTGGGAAGACCCTTAGAACTCCTTCCAGTGCCTAGAGGGGCTCCAAGGGAGCTGGAGAGGGACTTGGGACAAGAGCCTGGAGGGACAGGACAAGAAGGAATGGATTTCCATTGCCAGAGGGCAGGGTTAGATGAAATATTGGGAAGAAATTCCTTCCTGTGAAGATGGCACAGGCTGCCCAGAGAAGCTGTGGCTGCCCCATCCCTGGAAGTGTCCAAGACCAGGTTGTACAGGGCTTGGAGCAACCTGGGATAGTGGAAGGTGCCCGTGGCAGGAGGTGGGACTGGATAGGCTTTAAGACCCCTTCCCACCCAAACCAGTCTGGGATTCCATGATTTACTGTGAATAGGCAGAAGGCCACAAAATGAGTTTGGCAGGGTGAGCTCTGATGCAGTCTGGCTATGCAGGCACAGGGAGAACCAGGGTACCAGTTTTCTATGAGATTGTCTGGGCACTTTATGATTTCACTTGTCTGCAGGACAGAGCAATCCAATGACTGTGCTTCCAGGGCGAGTGAGGGAGGTCAGCACAGGCTGTGGGACAGAGCACAGCTCTCCCAGCTGTGGCCCCAGGAGGGGAAGCAGCTCAGCTGTACCACCCTCCTCTTGCTGCTCAGCAAGTGAAGATGTTGTATAGCAGCAGATCAGTTCATAGCAAATGCATTTGTGTGCCTGGAGAAGGAATGGAATTTTGTCCCTTCCAGTGACCAGGATGGTCACTGAGCCCCAGACATGCAACAGACTTCAGGTTTTAGGGGTCTGTGCAACCGTGCCTACAGCTGTGACATTGTGTGCCCTCCCCTCAGATATCCCTCAGCCCCCTGGAGCCATCCGGCTGGAGGAGAATGTTCCCAACACAGTCACAGTGACCTGGGACCCCTCAGCATCCGAGCAGTGGGACAAGAACCTGTACTACACAGTCCTGAAAAGGGAATCCCAGAAGGGTCTGTGGCACATGCTAGGGGACCTGATCTACAACAACAAGTTCACCTTCACCAGGGTGCTCCCAGGCAGGGATTATTACTTCAGGGTTGTGGCAAAAAACGACCTGGGAGCCAGTGATCCATCAGATACTGTGCAGCCTTGGAGGATCTGGAAAAAAAAGGGTAAAACATTTTCAAATATTTCTCAGTGTTGTGTTTTGTTTCTTTCATTGCTTCTAACACCCCACCCTCAAATGGGTCTCTCCTCCTGGGAATATTCAGTTGTCCAGAACAGGAATGTACAGAGATGTCCTGAGGAATTCCAGCTGGGCAGGGAAGGTTTGTCCTTTCTGCAGGGACATTGTGCAGACAGACCCTTCATTCCCAGCCATTATGACATGCCCCAAATTTGTCTCAAAAATTAATTCCCAGCAAAAATCTAAGGCTTCAGTATTGTAGAAACCAAAGTCTCTGACTTCAAAGTTAAATATTGGGTAATTCTGAGGAGCAGCAGAAGTTACAATCCATAGGTGCATGAGATCTCTATTTGCAGAATTTCAGACACTGCAAAAACAAACCCCTGCAAACCCTGCAGTGCTGGGAGCAGTATGTGAGTGTGTCTTTGGTGCTGTTTATTTTTCACAGCTGAATTTCGAGTGAAACCACAGAAATACAGGGGAGTTAACCAGAACCAGCCCCCGAGGTTCCTGGTGCCACTGAGGTCCCACGTGGTGGTGACAGGCAGTGAGTGCCACATGAGCTGTGCCGTTGGGGGCCATCCCTCCCCAAAAATCACGTGGTACAAGGATGGCAGAGACCTCTCCAGAGATCCCAACTACTTCTGCACCAACGACTTCGGCGTGTGCTCGCTGGTGGTGCTGGGGGTCACCAAGCAGGATGAGGGGGAGTACATGGTGGAGGCCAGCAATGAAGTGGGTCATGCCTACAGCAAAGCCTTCCTCGCCATCAAAGGTAACTCTGCAGATCCTGGTGGATCCAGGGGTGCAACTGCTGCCCAGGGCCTCAAAAATGGTCCCCAGGAGCTCCAGCTGCTGACAAAGCAATGGTACATTTGGGCTGTTTTACTGAATTCCTGATCGTGGTGCTTGTGATCAAGTACCAAACAGAATCAGAAATAAAAAGGCAGATGGGAAAAAACACTTGATTTCTACATGAGCCAGAGGTTTTGGCTGAGCTTATTTTTTAGAAAGAACAATTCCCTCTTCATTAGGTAGGATAATATCAAGGTTAGATTTCTCTCTAGTGCAGGAGCTGCAGAATAAAGACCCTGGCAAATGTGCCAGATGAGGGAAGCATTAATAGAACATCTGATGTTTGGCCAAAGCCAACACAAAGGGAAGAAAGAGAGGGACATGGTCAGAGGGATTGGGATCCTGATGTGGATGGACAGGCAGTGGGATTGGCTGGAGATAAACTCTTGGATATACTTATGGATAAATATTGTTGGTGACTGCACCCGGTGAAATATCCTTTACCTGGAGTCAAATATTTTTTTTAAATGCAAAATACTTTGCTGGGATTTCAGGAGTGACAAAATGGGTCAGTTAAACCCATGTCACCCTCTTGCAGTCTTTTAGGCCCTGTAACATTTCAACTCCCCCTCCCAGGGAGCCTTTCAGACTGTTTCTGATCTCCCTCGCTCCAACTCTGAGCTGTTTCTCTCTTACTCTCACTTTCAGACTCCTCCCTGTAGCAGGGCCCTGCTGAGAACATCCCTGCATGGCTCCGAGGATAAGAAGGTTTTGGTGAGGACTCATCCATATGAAGGCTGTGCATTTATTGTCAGATGTCCTTCACAGTCTGAGGGAGTTATTTTTCAGATTCAGTAATTGCACTTTGAACATAGTGCTGCATTGTCATCAATACTGGGGGAAAAAAGCTTTAAAAGCACTGTATTTTTTTTTTAATGATCAGGCTTTCCATGAGACCTTTAAAACACAGCTTAGACTCTTTAGGAACACAGAAGATGAGAGGAAAAATTATTGGCCAAAATGAAATTTCTGTGGAGAACACATTTGGGAGATGCCATCCTGCCACACCACTCATCCCCAACAAGGACATTTCTGGGCATCAGGGATCTCTGGTCCTTTCACTATGCTTTTTCAAGCCCAAACAATCACTTTGGATTCCATGTGATTATCTGCAGGTTTCTCAAATCTGGCAGAAGCAGTTCTGAATGTGTTCTACTACTAGTAGCAGTTAAGTAGATTATCTACCCTAACCCCTAAGTTAAAAAGAACATCTGCTTGCTCATTTTGTCTGGGCAGGAGATGAAATCTCAGACCAGCCTGGCATGGGGCAGGTGAAACTCCCAGTGCAAATGCACAGGTTGGAAGGACTGGTCTACAACCAGTATGTGAGAGAGCAAGTCCCAAAACCCACAGCATGTGCTGTACAAAGGCTGTGCCAGTCCTGAACCATCCCCAGCATCACCCATGCATCCCAACTGCCCCTTGCCATGGCACTGCTGGCAGCCTTTTGCCTTGTGCAGAAAGAGATGAAAAATCCTTCCTGTCTGACCAGACAGGGACCTCCTGCCATGGCCAGGGGTTCCCATCACTGGGCCTGGACAGCAAACTGTTCTGGTAGCTGTAGGAGGGTGTCACAGCCAGAGCACCAAGGGTGCTTAGTGACAGCAGAGAGCAGAGCCAAGCACAGCTGTGGGGCTGGAATGTTCCTTGGGATTACATTTTGTACAATGTTTTACAGATGTAGCAGCAGTAGATAATGAAATAAAACCACAGTTCACTGAAATCGACCCCGAGTCCATGTTTATTCTGGAGAAGGAATCCCAGTCAGCTCCTGGATCCCTGTCTGCAGTTTCTGAGTGCTGTACATTCATCCCTCATGGAATTGCTCCAGCAGCTCCTCCTCCTCCTGCGGGGCTGGAGGCAGGGGCCATCCCACCCGCAGGGCAGATTTGCTTCTTGACTGATAAACACAAGAGCCAAGATCGATGGAAATTGGAATCAGAGCTGAGGGACCTCGGGAAGGCCCAGCACAGCAGGAGATTCCTGCAAGTCCTGCTGAGATGTCTGCACCAATTCCAGCAAATCCTGTGCTGCTGGCTTTACCCTGAGAGCTTCTATCCCAGCCCAGGGGAATCACCGGGCTGGACAGGGCTGGGAGCGCTCTGGTGTACGGACCCCATGGCTGGGGTCATGGGACGGGACTCTGGGTCCCTTCCCCCAGGCCAGGCCGCGGCTCCGGGGCTGTGAGCGAGGCCCAAGGACGGAGCCCCCTGCGCGCACAGCAATGGGCTCTCCCGGGCCTGGAGCGGGCTTTCTCCCCAGCGCCCCCCGCACCGTCCGCAGATGGTCTCTCCCGCCCCGCACGTCCATCACGCCAATGCCGTCGGTGATTGGTCGATCCTCCGGGCCCTCCCCGAGCCAGCCAATGGCGGCGCCCCGCGGCCTGAGCCAAGATGGCGCTGCCCAGCAGCAGGCAGGGTGGTGCCGGGCAGCGGCGGGCTCGGAGGGCTGGCTCACTGCCTCCGGAGCGTCCCGAGGCTCTGGATTTGCCTCTGGAGCGTCCCGACGCTCTGCCCGAGGCTGCTCAGACAGCGAGCGCTGCTCTGGCCCTGGGAAAGGCGCGGGCACCGGCCGCTCTCTGAGGGAGTGGCGGCAGCGCGGGACGAGGCGGGCCCGAGGGAACTGAGCATCGCCGGGGAGGGGTGAGAGGGCGGGGAAAAAACCCAAAAAACAAAACAAAACAAACCCAAATAAACAAAAAAAAACCAACAACAACAACAACAACAACAAAAAAACAGTAAAGAGAAGGAGAAACGGGCAAAGGTGGCGGTTCGGGCGTGGGGCGGCAGCGAGAGTGACCGCGGGGTCACCGGGGACCGGAGCTGGCTGGGAATGCCCAAGCACGGCGGACGGCTGGGGCCGGGCACGGGGCACCGGGGATCCGCCCCCGCCATCCCCCCACCGGCTCCGTGTGCCCCTGGGGCTGGTGCCGCTCCTCGGGGCGTTTTCCTGGGGCTGCTGCGGCCTCTCCCAGCGCCGGGAGCCATCCGAGCTCCGCGCTGCGGCTGGAGCGGCCAGAGTACCCTCGGGATCTCCTGGAATTCATCGTGGAGCGGGGATTCCTGCCGGGGGACAGCAGCAGGGGCTGTTCCACAGGTGCTGCAGCATCCCTCGGGCCGGGGCACCGGCGCAGCTCCTTGGTTTCTGTTCCCGCACAGTTGTCCGGGACCTGCTGCTCACCCAGTCTGTGGATAAATCCTGGCGATGCTCCCGGTCCTGGCCACTGTGTCCAGCCTGGGGAGGCAGCAGAGATTCCCGCTTTGCTGGGGGAAAGGGATGAAGTTTTTGGCGAGTGCAGAGGGAAACAGATTTAGGATTTTCCCCACCCGTGAGTGGGTTCATTCCTCACCCAGAGAGGTCAGGCCTTCCCTAGGGTTCTGCTGTCCTCCTCCTACACCGGCAGCTTAATTTTGCAGCCGGGAGTTTGTAAACCAATAGGTGTGGGGAGAAGGCAGGGGGGTCACAGCAGGGCCGCTCCCACATCCCAGGGTGATGGGTGAGGGCCTGGGAGCACTCACGTGTAGCCCACAGGGACAGGCGTGTGTGTCCCATCAGAGAGGATCCACTTCCAAGCACTGCCTCAGGCAGGCTGGGACAGTCTGTGTGTCCCCTGCACACACGGCTGTGGGGAACCCCCCTTGGAGCAGGACTAGGACATGGCTGGGACCAGCTTCTCTTCAGCAGCACATCCCAAGCACTGGTGCCAGCCTCATGGGATAATGAGTTCGGGGTGGG
This sequence comes from Toxostoma redivivum, assembly GCA_013397375.1. Classification (NCBI taxonomy): domain Eukaryota; kingdom Metazoa; phylum Chordata; class Aves; order Passeriformes; family Mimidae; genus Toxostoma; species Toxostoma redivivum. Next base: position 138,518 of record VXBI01013446.1, on the reverse strand, counting down.
CACAGGAACATCCTGCCTTGGCAATTGCTGAGGGGCTTCATCTGCCACGCTTGGTGGGACACAGTGGCACCTGTGCTGCCACCCTGCTTTTCCAGAGAAGGGATTGGGAAGCATGGGCATAGCTTGGAGCACACCCATGGCCTGGGCACTGCCGAGGATGGGACAGGGTGACAGGACCCTTTTCCCACTGGCTGCCAGGTTCTGGTTTCTCTCCACGAGTGGCAGCATCTCCTCAGCTGCTCTTTGTCCACCTGTTTTATTCACCATCAAAACAACTGGAAAACCTTCCCAGTGTGTTGAGTCTAATCCAGCAGCTCCTGCTGTTAGTTCAGTTTAGCAGTTATTAATAACAACACATAAGTAATTTTTTTTTTGTATTAATGTTTCTCTGATCTTTTCCCCCTGATCTAGTGGAACGTATTTCATGGCAGGGGGGTGGAACTGGTTGGTCTTCAAGATCATCTCCAGTCCAAATCTTTTTAAGATTCTGTGACTCTGGGGGGCTGCTTCTCCTTCCAGGAACTATTTATAATGGCCAAAGGATGTCCTAGAGGGACCCTGAGCCTTTGGCTCCCTGTCACCAAGGTTCCAGTGGTGCTGCTGGGGTGTGGCCCTGCTGCAGCCTCTGCTGGCACTTGGAGTCCTTGGGAGCCCCTCCCCAAAATTCGCATCTCATGAGAGAGCAGCAGTGCCCCATTAGTGGAGTTCGTGAGCACCGAGGAGAGAAATGCTCCTGAGCTGGGAGGGAGGGATGATCTGTCCCTGAGCTGGGAGGGATGAGCTGAGCTTGGGGCTCCCACCCTGTGCAGAACAGGGTGTGCTGTGATGTGCTGAGCTGTGCCTCTGCCAGCACTGGGATTTTTCCCTGTATTCCTGGGCTGGGTTTGGTGTCACTGCTGAGGTCATTGGCTGTGCCAGCCTGGCATGGACAAGCTGGGGAACAGGTTCCAGCACTGTTACAGCAAAATCCCCTCTCAGGCCCTGAGTAGTGCGGGTGGATCCTGAGCCTTCTGAGCAGGAGATAGCTCGGGGTATTTGGCTGATTTGCACCAATCCTCCTCCCAGCCCCCCAAATTCTTTTATTTGGACTCCATCTGATCTTTGGTGACTTGGAGAGCAAGATCAAGTCTGCCCATAAATCAGCAGGGTTTTCTAGGCTGTTTTCTGAGTGCTGAAATCTCACTCAGGAATGCACTGGACCTTCATTCCTTGTTGATTTTCCCTTCTTAGGCTATCCTTAGGAAAGGCTTTTCTCCATCCAGCACAGCGACCAATGCTGTGCCTCCTCACCCTCTGCAGGTTCTTGGTCTCCATGTGCTGGCAATGTTCATGTCCATGTGTTTGCCCTGTTCAGTTGTGTGTCCCAGTCCCTTCCCTCTAGGACAGAGCTGCTCAGGGCTGTGGGACTCAGCTCTTGGTGGAGCCCCTCTGGAAGGAGCTGCTGCTGCATCCAGGAAGAGTTTGGATCCTGGTCTGGTTCTGCTGGGAGCAGGATTGGGGTTGGGAGTTGTGCTCATGTCTTCGGGGAGCCTTTTGTCCCAGAGAGCTTCAGTGCATCCCGCAGTGTGGAGTCCTTCCGTGGCAGGGCCTGGCTGTGTTGTCAGTCCCCAAGCAGCCCCTGAGGGTGAATTTGGGTCCTTTTCCCTTTGGGAAGGGTAGCTCCTCTGTGGCTGCAGGAATCCACAGCCCAAGCTCCTGGCAGAGTGAGATGGGTCTGGATTGACCCTGGGCAGCGTTTGGAGCAATGGCAGCCGAGTTTTGCACCCATCTCCTGGATCCAGGTGCTGCAGGAGGGGACCCGAGTGCTTCTGCATCTCGCAGAGCTCAGCAGGGAGCGCGGTCTTTGGAGTGGCTCCTCCCTGTCCCATCCCTTCCTCTCCAGGGGATGGTGCTGGAGGACTGCGCAGCTCCCTGGGTCTTCCTGAGAGGGTTTTGCCATGGGGGAAGCTCTGCAATTTCAGCTCCTTCAGAGCCTAGAGACACTTGAGCCCTCGAGAGCCTCGTTTAAGAGCTGCCATTGGCATCACTCACCTGGAGCTCTTCTTTCCTGGCTGAGGAGATTCGGGCAGGAGCAGCTGGAAACTTGAGGGTGCCCTGGCAGCTACAAACCTGCTGAGGGATCCCTTCCTGTGGCATTGGTGAAGACATTGAATACCACTGGGCCCAGCAGGGCCTCTGAGCAGTCCTGGGGCAGCTGCTTAGGCCTAATGAGAGGGACTAATTTGGCACTGATTGTACAGCACTGTCTGTTCCTTAGGGAGGTGATCCCAGCCCCAGTGTCCTCTAACACCCACACTGGAAATGTCTGGCCAGGGAGGGATGCTTTGTGCTGGAGGAGGCTGGTTTGGGATGTGGCCCTCCTGGGGAGGAAGAACAGGAGCCCAGTGGGGTCCTGGGTTGCTCCATGGCTTGCTGGGAGCACGGTTTGGAGCACCCCCTCTGCAGGGTCAGGCCTGCTTGGTTTGTTGATGGGAAGTGACAGGAAATGGGTCTCCTTCTCTAGCACACCTGGACAGGATGGGCAGGGGACAAGATGGGGACATGATGAGACTTGGGACAAGGGATGGAGTGCCAGGACAAGGGGGAATTGCTTCCCACTGCTAGAGGGCAAGGTTATTTGGGATATTGGGAAAGAATTCCTCCCTGTGAGGGTGATGAGGCCCTGGCACAGATTGTCCCTGGAAACTGTGGCTGCCCCATGACTGGAAATGTCCAAGGCCAGGTTGGATGGGGCCTGGAGCAACCTGGGATAGTGGAAGGTGCCCATGGCAGGGGATGGAATGGGATGAGCTTTAAGGTTCCTTCCAACCCAAACCATTCTGGGAGTCTATGAAATTAAACATGAACAAAACCACTGTGAGCAGCAAACTGCCATTGCTTGCAGTGGCTCACTCTGGTTTCCCTCAGCCTTCCAGTGACTCGGGCTCCTCCTCGCCCTGGGCAGGCTCAGCCTCTGCAGCACATGCAGATTTGCATGACAGACCCAGAGGCTCTGACCTGGGAAGTTCTGTTACCCTGCACATGACATTTCCTCTCATTTCCTTGCTCCTGTGCAGGGAAGCCTTGCTCTGACCTGGCCCAAAGCTCCAGTCTGGGCAATTCCATTCCCTCCAGCATAGCCTTGGAGTAGTTGGAGATTCCAGATATGGTGGCTTGTGCAGCATTTTTTTTCCCTCTTCCAACAACTCTGCCTTTCTTCCCTTTTTGTGTACAGCCACCTGCCCTCTGTGTGGTCCTTTTGATGGGATGGTGCTGCCTCAGAGAATCACAGAATCTCCTGAATTGGAATTGATCCACAAGGATCACACCCAACCCCTGGCCCTGCACAGACACCCCAACAATCCCACCCTGTGCATCCCTGGAGCAGTGTCCAGACTCCCCTGGAGCTCTGGCAGCCTCGGGGCTGTGCCCATTCCCTGGGGAGCCTGGGCAGTGCCCAGCACCCTCTGGAGGAAGAACCTTTCCTGATATCCAGCCTGAGCCTGCCCTGGCACAGCTCCAGCCCTTCCCTGGGGTCCTGTCCCTGTCACAGAGAGCAGAGATCAGAGCTGCAGTCCCTGCTGAGGTTTGACCTCAGCTCTTTTTCTCCAGCTGAACAAACCACTCCTCATGTGATTTCCTCTCCAGACCCTTCCACATCTTCTCCCTCTTTCCTGGTGCTGATGCTGCTCCTGCTGCTTTCACTGCTCAGGGAACCCCAGGTTTCTCTGCTGTCGTTGTCCCCCAGAGCTCAGTCCCTTCACTGGCTGCAGCAGCCCCTTTCCCCGTGTGCTGCAGGGCTGGCAGGGGCTCAGGGGGTTCTGCTCCCGCAGTCTCTCCTGCCTCTCCCCTGCCCACGCCCTGCTCCTCTGCCCTGGTGTGGCCTCTGCCCCCGCCCGCTGCTCCGGGAGCAGATGAAAGCCGAGCGTGGTGCCTAATTTATAACCAGCTTGGAACTCAGCTTTGGCAGGGCAGAGCACGCCAGGAGATGTGGCAATGCCCAGGGAGCTGTGCTCACACTGCTTATCAAAGGATGCTCGAAAGGCTCAGCAATGCAAGGGGAGGGTTGAGTTGCTTCATTCCAGCAGAGGATAAACTCCTCTATTACAGGGACGTGTTTGGGAGGAGCTGAGAGCTGGATTTTAAACTTGTCCACAACTCCTGGAGCTCACAGCTCCTGGAGCTTTGTCCAAAGGGACCCAGGCTGAGGAGAGGGCACCTGGCTCAGCAGGGCTGCACCACCTTCCTGTGCCACCTTCTGGAAAAGTGTCCAGAGAGCAGCTCATTGCCTTTAGCACAATCCCAAATGTGACTCATTCCCAGGCCAATGCCCCCAGGACCTGTGGGCAGCAGGAATTGTGGCCAGCACTGACCTGCTGCTGCCTGGGTAGCCTGGCAGTGCTGACCTGACCATTTCCTCCCTGCCCTGAGTCCTGGGCAGATGTGAGGAGTCAGCAGGGACCACAGGCTTGGCTGGTCACATCCAAACTGGTCACAGGGCAGTGTCCAGAGCTTCCCTGTTGCCCCCCTGTCTCTGCTGTGAGGTGCTGCTGTCCTGGCTGCTGGCCCTCTGTGCTGGAGGGAATCTCATTGTGCTTGAGGAAGAGCAGGATTTGAATGGTCCAGGGTGGGAAGGAAGCACCTCTGCAGGCTCTGCTGATTGGCCTCAAATATGATCTCTAATATCTGGTGCTTGGTCTCAGTGTTAAAATAAAAGATATCCTTCAGTAATTGTGTCAGTAACATGATTTGCATAAACCTATGAAGTTGTTCAGAGTAGTTTTTATTTAACAGGATTTCAATGGTTATTTAGAAAACAGAATGAGCTTTCAGGTTATCCTGTTCATCCTTTCCTGCTGGAATTGTTATCACCAAAGTCCTTCCCTGCAGCCCCCATGGGTGCCAAGTGAATAAATAAAACCTAGGAGAAGCAGCTCTGCTCCACACTTGGCATCCAGTCTTCATTCCCTCCTCCTTGGGTTTGTCCCCAGCACCAGAGGACCCCTGGGCCTCTGGAGTCAGGTAGGATGGAGGATAAGACCCATGGGTCAGCCCTGCTGTGTGTGCCTTGTGAGTGACCCCAGAGTGGTGCTGCCACAGCCCTTGGCATCCAGAGCCCTCCCTGGTGGAAGTCTGGTGCTGCTCAGTTGGTTCTGGGAGTAACTTGGGAACCTGTCTGTGCTCTCTTCTCAGCCATCTTCTCCTCATTTTTCCAGGGCTCCTCATAGCAGCAGAGGCTCCTGATTGCAGTGGGATGCCACAGGGTGCATGTAGGGGGAGGAAGGTCCCCATCAGCACAGCCTGGTGCATCCCACCCCAGGGAGAAGTCAGGAATCAGAGCCTTCCCAGTGCAGGCAGCAAGGAGGGTGGAGAGGCAGTCCTGGAGCAGCTGCTTTTCCAGAGAAGGGGATAATCATGGGTTCAGTGATATTCTTCTGCCATGGCAGGTTCCTGGTGGGCAGCAGTGCTGGGCAGTGCTGGGGCCAGGGCACCGTGGGCAGGGGGTCAGCCCAATGTTTTCATCTGGCAAGGACTGACCTGTGTTGGCAGTGGCAGAAAAATCTTCCTGGAATTTGGGAGGGCAGGAGGCCAGGCCTGGAGATGGCATCACTGCAAAGCTGTGATCCCAATGCTCTGTTCCTCCTCGTGACAGGACAAACATGGCAGTGCCACTTGGCAGCCTGTGATGGGGACACAACCCTGCTGAGGGGCTGGCATGTCCCCATGGGCCCACGAGACCCCAGGCCTGAGGGGGGACCAGCACAGGGCACTTGTCTGACCCAGACACTCAGAGCAGCCTCCCACACTGACCTCCCAGCAGGGCTCCCTTTCAGGTGAAGGGGGAGGCTCAAGCCTTCAAGGGAAGGCTCTTGCAGCAATCCTGGGTAATGGGGCCTCAAGAACAGGCTGCAACCCCTGACTGTGCCACGAGCAGAAGGAGCTCCTCCTTGCACCATATCCTCTCTGAGGATGTCACACCCTGCCACGGAGGTATCACTACACCAGGGAAGTCTCTGGGGCAGGGCCAGCTCTGTGCAGTGTCCTGGGGCTCAACCTGGGTCTTTGTTCTCAAACTCCACCTCGGGCTTTGCCCTTGGGCTGCTAGGCTGGGTCTGTAGCAAGGAGGGGCTTTGCCAGCAGGGTCCCCGGGTGAGTCTGGGTGTGCAGAATCTGCCCCCAGTGCAGCTCCTTCCCAGAACTGGGACAGGAGACAGACCAGGAGCTCCCCCTGACCAGGGCACAGCCCAGGCAGAAAGGACTGGGAAGAGATGGGAGAGAGCAGCAGCTCCTTGGCCTGTTCTGGAGAGGGTCCTCCAGTGAGATGGGGAGACAAGGAGATGAAAACTGGGTGGGTTGGCCTTGTCCTGGAGGGGAAGCAGAGATCTTTCCTGCTCCATCACCATCCTCCCCTCCCAGGGCACCTCCCTGGGGCCTGCCCTTCCCTGGCAGCTGCACAACCAGTCCTGGTGCCTGTTTCCAGAGTGACCTGCTGACCATGTGCCTTTTCCCCTGCTGACCATGTGCCTTTTCCCCTGCTGACCATGTGCCTTTTTACCTGCTGACCATGTGCCTTTTTACCTGATGACCATGTGCCTTTTTACCTGATGACCACATCTCTTTTTCCCTGCTGTCAGGCCTGCACAACCCTTGGAGCTTTGAGCAGCTCAGAGTTGTGATGCTGTTGCTCATCAGAGGTGGGACCTGTTTGTCAGGGGATGTCCAAGCATAGGGAGGGGCAGAAGGGACAATCTGTGTCCTCAGCCATGGTGTTGCTGAGTGTGGAGCTGCTATCAGGCCCTGCACTGAGGTCTAAGGATGCTCGCCAACCCAGAAGCAGCCCTGTCCTGCCTGGTGTCTCCCTGTCCCCTACACGTGCCATTTGCCACCAACATGGGCAGCAAAGGCAGGAAACCTGGAACATGAGCTCATGGAGGTCCAGCTGACAAGGACAAGGGCTTGGCCTGCCGTTCAGTCCCAAGGTGGTCAGGACTGAAGAACAGGAGACAAAGGAAAGGCTGGGAGAACTGGGTTTGCTCAGATTGGAGAAGGGAAAGTTTGGAGAGATCTTTCAGCTCTCTGCAACCAATTAACAGGATTTGACAGAGAGGATGGAGCAAGTCCAGAGGTCATGGAGATACCCCAAGGACTGGAGCCCTTCTGCTCCAGAGCCAGGCTGGGAGAACTGGGGATGTAGATCTGGAGAAGAGAAGGCTCCACCTTAAAGCTCCTTCCTCAGTGCCTAAAGGGTCTCCAAGAGAGCTGGAGAGGGATGTGGGACAAAGTCCTGGAGGAACAGGACCATTCCCAAGGGGCAGTGGCTCTCCACTGCTGGAGGGCAAGGTTAGATGGGATAGTGGGAAGGAATTTTTCCCTGTGAGGGTGGTGAGGCCCTGGCACAGGGTGCCCAGAGCAGCTGTGGCTGCCCCATCCCTGGCAGTGGCCAAGGCCAGGTTTGATGGGGCCTGGAGCAACCTGGGATAGTGGAAGGTGTCCCTGCCTGTGGCAAGGGGTGGAACAGGATGAGCTTTGAGGTCAGTTCCAAGTCAATCAATCCATTCTGGGATTCTGTGAAGATGGAGTCACACTTTCTGAGATGCATGGGCAGAGAAGAGGCAGCTGGAACAAGCTGGGACATGGGAAATTCCTTTTAGATACCTAAAAAACAATTCACCATGAGGACAGTCAAATACTGGGAGAGAGATCTGAGAGGCTGTGGAATCTCCATCAAACTTCCACTGGACAACGCCTGGAGCAACTGGGTCCTGACCCGGTTCAGCCTTACTTTGGGTAGAGGGGTAGCCCCTTCCTAACTCACACATTCTGTGTTTCTGTTGGGGAACACCTCAGTGATGTTCCTGGCTCTTTTATCTCCCTTACACAGCCCAGGCTGGATGCAGCTGCTCTGCCTGAGACCTCCTTTTGTTTTGGGGAGAAATCAGGGATTTCCTTACTTTCCAAGCTCCCGTGCATGAGAGATCTCTGGGGCTGGTGAAAGGTCCCTGCTTTGCCAAAGGCCAGGCCCATGACCTGCCTGGCACTGTTGCGTTCTTGTCCTCCCACAGCACCACCCCAAAAACCTCTCAGTGCCACACGTGTGCAAGGAGTGGAGGGGGGATTTGCTCAAGAACAGCCTTGCCACAAGTCTCAGCAGGTTTCTGCCTGGCTTTCCTCACGGTGCCAGCTCCACGTTCCCTTCCAGCTGTATCCTGTGACTCCGTTGGATCTGAGCTCTCCATCTGCCCCTTTCCTATGGTGCTTTCTGGACCCACAAAAGAGACACTTTCAAGGCAGGCAGAGTGAAACCAAGATGTACAAGTCTGAAGAGCAGGTTCCCTCTTGCAGAAACCTTGTCAGGCTCTGCAAAGTCTCAGCTGTGCTGGGGCGAGGATGAGTCACTGCTCAGAAAACGGCATTATCCTGGGAAATACAAGAGATTCCCATTATCCACAACTCTGCCCCTCCTGGTGACCACCTACCCCGGAGGAAGGATCAACCCCCGGTGCTGAAGTGACCCCAACAGCTGGACTTCCTGACACCAGGGCTGGGGACGATTGTTCCCCCCAGCAGAACTGGAGCGCGCCGCAGACTCTTCCAGCTCAGGAGCGCCCGACAAGTTTGAACAGGGAACCTGCGCCTCTCTGGGAGCAGCATTGGGCCAGCGAGCGCTTTGATTGCGATCAGGCATCTGGCAGGAATCCCAGGAACTCGCACAAAAATGCTTTGAAGATGCACAGGGCGTATCCCGGAGTGGGTGCGGAGCGTGAGTCACAGCCTCGCCGTGCGCTGCTCGCCGCGCTCGGGCAGCGCCGGGACCCCGAGCCCCCAGACCACCGCCCGCCTCCTTAACCACACTGATTTCATTGACCCTCCGATCCCTGCCCACCGCACCCCCAATTCGGCACGGGGTTTGCGTCCCTTTCAGCCTTGCCCGCTCTGCCCGTGATCTCCAGACACAAAGGCAGACAGGGAATTGGCTCGGGGCGCTGCTGGATGAAAGCTCTGCTACTGCTGCTGCTGCTGGGATGATGCTCCCCGTGCCCCGCTCAGGGACACCCCCAGCCCGATACCAGAAACGCAGTTTGCACAGAACTGCAATAAAAAACTTTGTTTAGGCACCTTTAGCTCTTCCAGATACGGGATTGGAATCTGTTGCAGAATTCCGGGAGATTCTCCCCCTTGGGCTAAACCCCAAGCGAACTCGCCGCAAGAAACCATTGTATCCTGAAAGCCTCCCTAAGCTCCCTGTCCGCAGCTCCGCAGCCCAGCTCAGCAATTTGGGCGAGTTATGAAACCGGGAGATGCCGGAGCGCAGTGATGGGATGCGGTAAACACGCGGCTCTCCCGCGGGGACGGGGACAGGGCTGTTCCTCGCCCCGGGCCAAGTGACATTACAGGTTTGCGAGAGCTGGCACTTTGTTGTGCAGGAGCCACCTGACGCTGACAGCCTGTCATTGATTTGCGAAAACATCACCTGGCATCGATATCGAGCTTTCAGGAGAAACAAGTGGGGCAGGGGAAAAAAACAGCCAGGATTGCTGTGCTGCTCCTGCCTGCACCGGGACAGCACAGCCTGATCCTCACCAGCGAAATGCTCGGCAGCAGCAGCAGGAAAGGAGGGCGCCCACTCACTCCACTCACTCCATCCATTCCATCCCACTGGGCATCACCCACCCGGCCCTGGGCAGCACCCACTCTCCTCCAGGCTGGCCTTGCCTGGGCATGGTCTAAAAATCCCAGCAGGCTGAGTGATGGAGCAGAGATGAGGTGTTAGAAAGGTGAGGAGAGGGGACCAAAGGCAAATAAATACCCTCCAGTTGTTCTACTGCTGGGTCTTATTGACAATACCTGGCTTTCTACTCCTGGATTTAATGGGAGGAGCATGGGAAAGAACAGTGCACAAAGCTCATCTTTCCCAGGAGCCTGCTCTGTGCTTTCTGATGCTGCTCTTGTTCCTACAAAAATTGAAATGTGGACACAAACCACCAGGGAAACACAAAACCGGATGGATGGGAGTGGAAGCACCAGGTCAGACCCTGGGCACTGCTGATTCTCACTGGAGATAAACTCCACAGATCCTTTCTCCCACAGTTGATCTGTCTGGCAGCACAAAGGGCTCTGCTCTGAGTGTTGGCACAAGTACCCAGGTCCTGGCTCTGGAGCACCCAGGAAGCCTCTGCCCTGGGCATCCTCTCCTCAGCCTCCCTTCTGATGGGGACTGCTCCTCTTCTGTATCAGCCTCCTGTGGCTTGGCAGAAGCTTTGTCAGCACTTGCTGTGACCTGAAACTGGTCACACCAGCAGTGAGGTGCTCGGTTCTCTGCAAACCAGTTGCAGTGTGGCTTGGCAGAGGGAGAACTCTCTGCTCCCGTTCATAGCCTGGCATGTTATTTCTTGCACAGCCATTTTATCTCCTTGCTAAATGTCCTCTTTTCCTCCCTGTCACCCCAAGCTGTGTGCAAAAATTGCCCCAACTGCGCCCTGATTTCTCCATGGGCCTGCCCCTCAGACAAGTTGGACCTCTCCCCAGAGGGGAATGTCCCTGACTTTCCAGGGGACCTTGTCAGGACCCCCCCCCGACCCCCGGAGCTGGTGTTCCGCAAGAGTCCCGCATTCCTGGGCTTGGAGGGCTGGATTTGCAACCTGTGCTGGCAGAGTTGGGAACTGAATGGGTGCTGTGGGCAATGTTACTCCTACAGGCAGGGCTATCTCTTGGCACTGAGACCTGGGGTTGATGCAGTTCGGACTGAGGGAAATACAGGAACATAAGAGGAGCCGTGTGGGAGATGCTCCAGCCCCCTGGCAGCCGGGGAGCACCATTTCCTAGCCAGACCCACAGAGCCTGACCCCGACCCTTCTCAGTGACCATGTCCACGGCCAGCCCTCGAGCCCCCCGGCACCCCGCGGGGCTGGGGGGCGGGGCGGGGGGCGGGCCCGGG
>VXBI01013446.1:79174-127588 GCA_013397375.1 Toxostoma redivivum | reverse complement strand
GGCGGGCCGGGGCCGGGAGCTGCCCCGCAGCCGCCGGGGGTGCCGGGGCTGGCGGGGAGCGCGTGGGTGTGTGCGGGCAGGGCTGTATATCCAGTCTGGCGGAGGGTGTGACTGCTCACACGCCGGGGAGCCGAGCTGCGAGCAGCAGCCCTGAGACACCCTGGGCCAGGGGACGCATGGCAAGGAGGGGTTTGGGGGACTAAGCCCAGCGCAGACGGTGTTCGGTGCCTCGTGTTGTCCGTGTGAGTGAAGTGCAGCCCCTGTGCCTGCGATCTCCAGCCATGCTGCACTCCCCGCTGAAAACAGCGCTGGCCTACGAGTGCTTCCAGGACCAGGCCAGCTCCACGCTGGCCCTGCCCTCGGACCACAAGCTGAAAACCAAGGGCACGGGCAAGCAGCGGGTCCAGGAGCAGGTGATGATGACGGTCAAGAGGCAGAAGCAAAAGTCATCAGTGTCATCAAGCGTGGGCCACTCAAACCGAGGTAAAGTCCTGCAGCGAGGAGGGCTCTCTGGGGCAGGGCTGGTGCTCTGGGGTGCTTTGGTGGGGTTTGGGAAGGGGGGACAGATTGCTTTGCTTCCCTCCTGGGTCACCTCAGGCAGGTGGTGCCAAGATCTCCTGCACTGGATGGAAGAGTTTAGGACAGGACACAGAGCTGGATGCATCAATTCCTTCCTGGCTGGAGCTGATCCCTGGGAGTGCTGCTCTGCCCCACATCCCTGAGGCACTTGGACATTTCAGCATGGTGCTATAACCAATTTTCCCTTGGCTCTAAAGCTGGAGTAGCTGTCTGGTTTTGCAGATCCTTCCTCTGCAAGTGTCCCCATGGCTGGAATTCCCTGCCACCCCCTCCTGTGGATGGGCAAAGCTGACTCTGCTCCTCCTCCACCCTGCCATGGGCTGGGGCTTTGCTGCCTCCTGAGTGCTGGGCAGGTGCAGAGCAGGAGGCTGTGCCCACACACGGGACACAAACCTCGGCTCGAGATTTGCCTCTGGAATTCCCAGCACATCTCCCGTTTGCAGACTGGGAAGTGTGGAGTCTCTGGGACCCCCGGTGGGAGTGGTAGGGAGGAGATGAGCTGGGAGGAGTGTCTCTGGTGTTGGTTGGTGGGGGTGTTTCACAGCCCCCTCCACTTTGCCCATGTTGGGGGCCAGGTGGCCATTCCAGCTCTGTGCACTGAGTGGGTGCCACAGAACCAAGCGATCACCTGAGTGCTGCAGCCAGGTGTCCTGCTGGAACCCCCTTCTCTTTGGATCAAGGCTTGGCTAATGGTTCCCTCTGCCATCCTTGTGCCCAGAGAAATCTGATGTGGAGGTAAAGCCCAGCTTTCCCCAGCTGGAAGCTGCAAACCCAGAGGGTTGTGACAACCTCTGTGCAAAACCTCCTGGCTCTTGGAGGGGTTTTTTCCGGCATCCACATAGAGCTCTGGACTGGCTGAATCCACCAGGGAGAGGAAATCCTGAGGCTTTGGGGGCCATAGGGGTGTGTTCAGCTGAGTCTGGAGTGAGCAGCAGGGAGGGGAGCCCTGGGCTAGGCTCCGATACCTCCTTTGGGAGCTGTGCCTTGTCCAGCAGCTCCTCCAGGCTGCACTGTGAGGCTGAATCCCGTGCTGGTGAGGTGCCATGGACCACGGACATGTTTGGGGCTGGATTAGGAAGAGAAGCTGGGTGGCTGTAGGCTGCTGGTGGAAGTGTGGAGGTGGTGCTGCCAAGGGAGCCATCCCTGCTCTGGGAATTGCAGTTACTGGAACAAAGGGAATGGAGCAGCTCCAGAGCAAGGGCAGGTGGGCTCTGCCAGGAACAAATCCCTGCTTCCTCTGGTTTTGTGGACACAGACTCCAAGGGGTGAGGATGGGCTGGGGCAAGGAGAGCTTTCCTCTGCCACCAAAGTGGAAGATGGGAATCTCCTCCCACCTCCGGAGGGTTTATTGCTTCAGGTGTTACAGTGACAAAATAAAATACACGGCAGGATGAGCTGAGTGGCTCTGGGTGGAAAGGGAAGTGGGCAGAGGGATCCATAGGCAGGAAGGAAGGGAGGCAGAGGGGGATTATCGTGCTTGGAGAGGAGCCCAGGTGAAACCTCTGGGGAAAAAAAAAAAAAACAACACATTCCCAAACTGTTTCTGCACAACAAGCTAAACCCCTCCTCCAGACACTTTGGGGAATGTCTGGGAATGGGAATTGCGTGGAGATATGCAGCTCTGGTTTCTGTGTCCCAGGGAAGCTGAGTCACATCCCACTCCCAGGAGCTGCCTCCAAGCACAGGGCCCAGGCCCCCCTCCCCTCCTTCCTGCTAGGGATGGTTGGCCAGTAAAGGTCCTGGGGCTGATTCATCCCAGTGCAGTCCTGGATGGAATCCCAGAAGGGGAGAAGTTGCTGTTTGTTCCCAGGGTTGTCTCCTGGTTGGTGTTGGAGAGGGTCAGGCTCACCTTTCAGGTGTTGGGTTTTACTGCTCTTGCCCAAAAATCAGGTGGGCAGCCCTGATGAGAAAAATTAGTTTTCCTACAAGAGGCTATGTGGCTCTGTTTAGCGTGGCTTCTGCCTGTCTAAAGCCTCATCCAGCTTCAGCTCCCTACATCCCCTGGGACTTCTGAGATGCTCCTCAAGGCAGCACAAGCTGGGGAATTCCCAAAGCCCCCTTACAAGTGCCTGAGTGCTTTGTTCCCTCTGCTCCCAGACAGTCCCAGAGTGGGGCCGGGCAGGTGTTGGGCCAGGTCCAGGTTTGTTGCTGTGTTTGGAGCTGTGGTTTGGGCTGGAGCTGGAGCAGAGCCCAGAGCTTCCCCCAGCTGCAGGAACCATGTCCTGGTGTGTGCAGGAACAGGGACATGCACACACCCTCATGCACCCAGGAGGATGGGGTGGTATATCCTATCACTGGAGTTCTTTAGGGGGCTGGCACACACTCCCTCACTATCCCAGTGATTGATGGAGCCATAAATGAGTTAGTTGGTGATTTGGAGTCCAGCAGGTCACGGTGTTGTGGCCACTTTGAATATCTGGTGTCCCCAGGATAAGGTGGCCAATCTGGGCCCAAACTGGTGTGCACTGGGGTGGGACAGTGAGCAGAAACCTGCTGCCAGCAGAATACTCCTGAGCCCAGTGGGGCCTTGGCTCAGTACAGCAGCTACAGCTGCTCCCAAGGGAGGCTGTGGAGTCTGGGACCTGTGGGACCTGTGGGGTCTTTGGTATTTGTGGGGTCTCTCCTCCTTGGGGGTTGGGTCTGTGGGCTCTGCTCAAGGGCTTATCTGTCCTCCCCATGGCAATACCAAACTAGATGGCTCCCCCTGAATTTGTGAGTAATGCACATTTCCAGGGAAAATTAATTTCAGTGGCATGGCAGAGGAAAAGGCCAGGCCAAGCTGAACCAGCTCCTTTTAGCCATTAGCTCTGCTCTACAAAGTCCTCTGGCTAAAGGAACGTTCTGCCAGTGATTTGTCACTGAGGAGACACATCCAAGGAGTGTCAGATCCAACTCTCCATGGCTGAGCTGGGACTGAGAAGTTTCTGTGCTGGCTGTAGCTAAGAGGAGAGTAATTCCACCAAGGTCCGATGGGACCCCACCTGGCTTTGGTGGGGATCAGGACTGTGATGTGAAGGGGAGATTTGAGGGATAAAAAGTCTTTAAGACTTCTGAAACTTCCCCCAGCTTGAGATGATTCCGTGAAAGGTTCCACTCTTCCACAAACCTTAGATTATTGGGATACAAAAAAATCCCCAAGCCCATTAGCTCATAGGCCAGAAGGCAGAACTGGAGTTTTGTCATTCCTGCAGGAATCTCAGTGTCTGGGATTTCACTGACACTTCTCTCCTAGAAGGCACCCAGGCTTTGCTTTGTGCCTCCCACAGGCCTCTGCTCTCCCTGTGTTTTTCCTATGTTTAATCATCCTTATTGTTTAAAGCTGTGCATAGTTTATGATTTAACTTGCCAAGCCTGCACTGCGAGTGACTGGTTCTTGTCTTGCCTTTCCCTGCCACAGATTAATATTTATTAACAGACATCCTTTTCCACAATCTCCACATTGGCTCTGTGTGTCCAGCTGGCTTGGGAAAATGGCACTTTGAACACAGCTCTCCTCCTGCCAGCAGTGCCAGCTGCCAGAGAGGAGAGTTGCCTTTGAGGAAAGGAAATAACTCATCAAAAGCAGCTACACTGGGTTCGATGGAAGCCTCAATTTGCTCTGCAATAAATTATAACAGGGATGGAGAAGGGGATGAGGGCAGTGAGAGCAGTGGGGGGGGGCTCACAGAGATGCTCTGCAAGGTCTTGCACTTTTTATCTGCTGTAATTGATTTTATCCTCATGAGTTGTCCCACTGAAGATAAAAGAGATTTTTAAAGTGTCTAAGTTTTAAAGGAGATGGGGCAATCTGAGCAGCCTTCAGGGTTGTTTTCTGCCCACATGGTCACTGAGAGGCTGCACCTCACCTGTGTGGTTCACCACATCTTTCCAGCTGTGTCCCAGCAGTTGAGGGTCCTCTGTCATGAGGAGCAGCTGAGGGAGCTGAGGGGCTCAGCCTGGAGAAAAGGAGGCTCAGGGGAGACCTGGCTCTGCACAACTGCCTGACAGGAGGGGACAGATGGGGGATGTCGGGCTCTGCTCCCAGGGAACAGGGACAGGACCAGAGGAAATTACGTCAAGCTGTGCCAGGGGAGGTTCAGGTTGGATATGGGGAAAAATTTCTTCATGGAAAGGGTGGTCAGGCCCTGGCACAGCTGCCCAGGGCAGTGGTGGGGTCACCATTCCTGGAAGTGTTCAAAAGTTGTGTGGATGTGGCACTTGGGAGATGGGTTAGTGGTGGACATGACAGTGCTGGGGAGTGGTTGGACTCTTTGATCTTAGAGGACTTTTCCAACCTCAGAGATTCTGTGATTCCGTGGTTCTGTGTTATCTGCTCTGAGTACAGTGGTTTGAATTGGTTCTGTGTCTGCCCAAGTGCACATGGGCCCTTCAGGGACCTAAACAACTGTGTGGGTGACAGCATCTGGGACACGGACCTGTGGACATAGCCAGAAAAAAGCACAAGGGGAGCATCTCTCACTAAGAGCATTCCCACCATGGCCCAAATGGTTTTATGTAATTGCCTGGGTTCCAAGTTCCAAGGGCCTGTTACCAGATTTTGTGGTCTTTATTCTTGAGGTGTCTGAAAAGAGGGATCTCCTTCCTGTCCTTGAGGGCTGGGGATACAGCTCCCAGCTGGCTGTCAAGATGAACCAAGCAGAGAAGTGTCCAAACCTGCACAAAGATCAAGTTTTCTTCAGCCACCTCCACCAGAAAATCCCCAGGTTCTTCCTGGCTTCAAGACTGAGCTCTCCAAGCAATAAATCCCAGTTGAGTGGTGGCAGGAGAAACATCTTCTCCAACCAGCAGAGTGACTTCAAAATGCCTTGAACATTTGAGGTTCTGTGTAATTATATGTTTATAAGCTCTTATGTACAAGTTCTGGGAGGTGAAGGCAACCCTTCCACCGCTGGAGAACATAAACTTGAACCAACTGCCTGATCTCCTGAATTTGGTCACATAGCGGTGAATTTATTGAAAAAAGTTACAGATGTGCCTAAACTGGCTTATTTTGAGTGTCTCCTTACTCTAACCCCAAAGTCTGGCGTGCAAGGCAGGAACAGATCCTGAAAGGAAAAGTGTGGGCCCCGGTCAGGACTGGTCAGAGGGACCTGTAAGTCAGGCACAGAACCCCTTTTTACAGCTACACACTCAGGAAAATGCTCCAGCTGCTCACATCTGCAGTTACAGGATGTTTACAGAGAACGAGAGGCTGATTTGAAGAAGGAATTCCCAGGAAATTATCATGGAATGGTTTTACCTTCGTGCTCAGAATTATGGTTATCAGATAATTCTGTGTCCTGGGGAAACACCTGGCCCAAACTCAGCACTTCCAGCACTGCCTTGCTGCTGCTGAGGCCTATCACTGATGTCCTGATGTGGAGTTGAAGGGAAATCTCAGGGTGGAGAGGGAGCACAAGGTGAAGGACATGACTGAATCTCCCGTTGCATTTCCATGGCCACTTCCTTGCCTTGTTCTGCTGTGCAACTTTCTGTGCATGAGGCACTCAGGGCTGGGGAGATCAGATGAGGAGTGGGGCCAACCAGGTCTCCAGACTACGGAAAAGGAGCTGCTGGGGTTTCCTGCACAGCTGCAGGGCTGGGAGCCGGCCTGGCTGTTGCTTGTTCTCCATCCAGGGATGTTCTCCAGGTGCAGTCCTGCTGACAATAGAAAGCAAATCTCATTATTTACACCACGTCCACAGGAATCATCTTCCTGAGAAAATGCAAGAATTTTTAGCCACAAACCAAATCACCATAACAGGTTCTGGGTGCCTCAGGCAGGGCAATAAATAAGGTTTATTCCAAAGATCAGTGGCTGGAGGAGACCTGAGTGGCTCCAGGGCCTTTGTGGTCGAGCTTATCCAGTTTATCTCAGAGATGAGTCTTATCAAACAATCACAGCGATTAGGATATTTCTGACATTACCCACCAGTTTAGGTGCATAAGTTAGGACAGGTAAGTCCTGATTTTGTACTTTGTTAGACATTCAGAGCTTCCTCTGGAAGTTAATTGGAGTGTAGAGTTTGCACTTCCTCATAACGGGACCTGGGATGCCACAATTATTGAGCACTTCTGAAAATGAAACTGAAATCCCCCTAAATTCTTTTGGACCATCCAAAGGGGGGTTAAGGGAATTCCATTGTGGAAAGAGAATGGTTCACTTCATTTGTCTTGTAGTGATGAATGTGGCATTGAATAAAATACTTTTAGGAGGGATCCAAATGTTGCAGTGCCAGAGACTGCTGGGAGAGCTCTTGGAAGGGCTGGGGTAGGTAAATCCAAACTCTGGTTAAAGCACTGAGAAATAGGAAATAGGAGACATGGGGAAAGTGGCCGATGAGTTCCTCCTGATCCACGATATCTTCATCTTTAAAAAACATATCTGAGATCCAGCCTCACTTATCCCTCCAGCATCCCAAAAATAATGATGGAGCTCTACACATTTTCAGGAAGCAAAAGTATAGACACACAAAGATCTTTTAGAGATGAGATTGAAATTCAAAGAGTGCAATGAGGTTTTGGAGTGTTTGAACATTTTAGATCCTCAGGTGTTAAATAGAATGGATCATCCTTTATCCATGGTGTTTGTTAGTGACCATTGATTGATTTTAGCAAGCCTTGCTCAGGCTGCTCATGCTGATGGGATTGGTGGGATTCAGACATGGAGTGGACTGGTGAAGGGGTCAGGGGTAGGTTTTGCCTTCAAAGAGGAAAATTGTATTTACTACAAGTCTTCCATGGCCAGACATTCCAGGACATGTAGCACAAAATATCATCAGGTTCCTCTCATACAACAACTTGGAGGTCACCAAGCTGATCTGAGGAAAGAAACTCCTCGCCTGTGAGGAAAGGCTGAGAAACTGGGATTGTTCAGCCCTGGAGAAGAGAAGCTTTGGGGTGACCTAAATGTGGCATTCCAGTACCTGAAGGAACTGACAGGAAACATGGAGAGAGATTATTTACAAGTGCCTGGAGGAACAGGACAAGGGGGAATGGCTTCTCTCTGCCAGAGGGCAGGGTTTGATGGGATAGTGAGAAGGAATTGTCCCCTGTGAGGGTGATGAGGCCCTGGCATAGGGTGGCCAGAGAAGCTCTGGCTGCCCCTGGATCCCTGGCAGTGTCCAAGGCCAGGCTGGATGGAGCACGAAGCAACCTGGGCTAGTGGAAGGCGTCCCTGCCCATGGCAGGGGTGGAAATGGATGAGTTTAAGGTCCAATCCAAACCACTCTGGGATTCTGTGGTTCCATGATGTCAGACACTGGCCCCATCTCTCCTTTCTCCTCCTCTGCTTTGGGTTTTATGGCACTTGGTCTTCTGTGCTGCAAACCTTGGGGTGGTTTAGGAGGTCTGTAGTGTGAGGGCTGGAGTTCCCAGCAGTGACAAGGGCTCCCCTTGCTGCCTGTATTCCCTATGTTCCTGTTGAGATTTATAACTGTCACTTTTCCATAATGAAACTTGCTGTTAAAAAAGAGCTTTGTGTTCTGAAAGGGGCCTGCTGGAATCTTTTCTCGTGCTGACCATGCCTTTTCCATTTGCAGGTTCTGTGTATGATGGTTTAGCTGATGGTTATGGCTACGGGACATCCCGGGGCAGCTACTACACCAAAACCCAGACAGGGAACAGCAACTGGGGATACCCGGTAAGACACTCCTTGATCTGGGAATTGTGGCACAGTCTGAGGTGACCTGGACAGGAAGAACTTCTCACAGTCATGTAGGGATGTCACACAGGGCTTCAGAAACTCGCCTGAGAGGGATCCTGGCTCTCTGAAAGGGATTCAGTGCAGTGCACGAGGAGGATTGAGGGCTCCACAGCTGTTTTATGGGGGGATTTTAAAGTGGACAAGATTTAGTTTGGATTTGTGAGTTGATATCTGATGGCACAAGAGTTTGAAAGCGGCCTGAGGGATCAGGACTGGGTTCAGACTGTCACAGCTCAATTCAAGTCTGGAGTTCCCATCTTTGTTCCTGTGAATGACATGAATGTGTCTGGGGAATGTGGATCAGGGGATTTGCATTAGAACTGTGCTGCTGTTCCCAACCTCAGTGCTACTGCAGTCTCTTCCCAGATATTCTCCATGCTTGCAAAAAAGGGGGTGCAGTCCTTCCACAGCGATTTCCAAAAAATTACTGCAGATTTCCAGAAAAGGCACAGGTGAGATGGTACTTGTCTTTGTGCAGTGTGAGTCTGGACATCCCCCAGAGCTCCTGGTCCTTGGTGACAGACCTCTGGTACACAGGGTATCGCTCCAAACCATTCCACAGTCCACTGGGACAACTTGTGCTCATGCTGCCACTCCATTTCACACCTGTGTTCTGCTCTTCCTTGCTTTTCATCAGCTCTGAAGTGGAAAGGAGCAATTCACAGATCTGGGATTTGAATATGAGAAAAGCAAAGGGCTCCTTTCAACAACCTTAGGACTGTAAAGCAGCTCCATGTCAGCCATCAAAGGCTTGAACCAGGAAAGGTTTTGGTGGCTCCAAGCACACAGACAGAGGTTGCCAGATTCTCTGTCTGTTCAGAGCACCAGCATTCCTCAGCTTCAGAAGGATTTATCTGGGTCTTCCCTAATGGCCTTGTTGTAGCATGATGGCTTCAAGGCAGTGGTGTCACTTGCTGATTTTGCATCACTGAGTGCTCCATAGGAAAACTGGGAGCACTGGAGTGTCTTTGAAATGTTTATTTCCAGCCTGTTGGCCCATTTCAGTGTCTTTTCCTGTGCTGATTAAATCCCAGCCAGGAGGGCTTCTGTCTCCAGAAGGGAAAAGTGTGTTCAGAGGAGGCACCAAGTTTATCAGGGGATGGAGAATTCTGCTGTGAGGGAAGACTGGGAGATATGGAATTGTTCAGCTTGGAGAAGGGAAGCTTTGGGGTGACTGTACTGTAGCCTTACAGTACCTGAAGGAGCTATAGGAAAGATGAAGAGAGATTATTTTCAAGGGATGGAGTGATAGGACAAGGGGAAATGGCTTTCCACTGCCAGAGGGCAGGGTTTGATGGAATATTCTTCTTCCCTGTGAGGGTGGGCAGGCCCTGGCACAGGTGCCCAGAGCAGCTGTGGCTGCCCCTGGATCCCTGGCAGTGCCCAAGGCCAGGATGGAGTTGCAGGGCTTGGAGCAGCCTGGGACAGTGGAAGGTGTCCCTACCATGGCAGGGGTGGCACTGGATGGGCTTTGAGGTCCCTTCCAACCCACACCCCACTGAGGGTTTCCAACCCAAGTCCCATTCTGGGACTCTGGGATTCTGTGATGGGTCAGAGCACAGGTCCATTTATCCAGGGGTCCTGTCTCTATCCCTAAGACAGTGGTGCAGCCCTGCAGAGGGTCTAGCCATGGTAACCAGGCAGGGTTTTTGTGGTCACCAGAAAAGTGCAGCTGAGGTAGCTCCTGAGGCAGAGGTGGAGCATCTGAGCTTCACAAGTCAAACACTGGGATGTTTTGTTTTGATGATATGTTGCTGTTTGCCTATTGTGATTCCTGAATGGAGTTTGTTGTGCTTTGTCCAAGCAAAATTGCTCTCTTTCAGCCATTCCAAGGGTTTGTAGATGGGTTTTTTTATTAAAGAGGGAGGAAGCCAAGGCCCAGCTCTGCTCATGCTGGTAAGGTGCTACTGCAGCTCCTGTTGCTGGTGTGAGGGTTATTGTTTCCTGATGTTAATTCCTGATCTTGTTCCAAATAATTGTGGCAGCTGGACAAATGCTGGGTAGGTGGGAATGCCACTGGCTGCTGGAGGTTTCTGTCAGCAGTGTCGGTGTCCTGGGAAACAGCTGGAAGGTGGTGGTGAAGGGGATGAAGGTCAGGACCTCCATTAGACACCAGAGTCCCATGGACACAACAGTTCAGTCCCTTCAGGCTCACTGGGAATTTAGGCAGCTCTGTCTGTTCTCTGAGGGACTCCTCTGCATTTACTGAGGAGGGAAGGTCTTTCTCCAAATTTAAGTGTCATGCAAATCTTTAATTCTAAATATTTTTGATAAGCGTCTTCAGGATCTGGGTTACTTTATCAAAAAGGGATAAGGGGATCTGTGAAGGATTCACAGTAAAATTTGTCTTACCTAACTGAGTCTATCTGAGAATCAGCCATTTAGTCCTGACAAGTTGTCTGACTCCTCCCCTGGCCAGCAAAGACAGAGGTAGGGGCAGTGATTCATCTCCTCTATCTGGGAAATCTGTCAGCTCAGGGTGAATCAGCCCCCCTGGATCCCTATCTCCTGCCACTGGAGCTGCTTAGAGCAGGGAGATGAGTGCACAGGGACATGACTCTTGCACTCAGGGGCAAGCAGTCCCAGGTGCCACTGACACTTTGGAGCATACAACCCCAAGTTTAAATGTGCTTAACAAGCTCAACAGACAGCAGAGTCCCCGGCCACACTGAGCAGCCTGCTCCGTTCTGCTTCCTCCAGACAATATTAAATGTTCCACTCATCCACCACCAGCCTCCAGCTTGGGATAACTTCAGCTTTTGTCTACAGACCTGTTTGAAGTCTGTGCAGGTTCTGGGCTTCCTAAAAAATGTTTCCTGTTTGTACCTGGTTGTAAGACATGAAACCAAAGATAAAGCAAATCTATTTTTGAAGGCAAAATTGCTGGACTTATTTCCAGCTGGAGCTGGTGCTGTGAGTGTGTTGGAAAAGTGGTGAAGTATTTTGACATGCCCAGGCAAACTCAGATACTTCGGGGAAGTGACACAGTGTAATATTGAGGGGAATGACTGACTCCCAGTCCCCTGGAGTTAAAAAGGTGCAGTGGGGAATCCATGTCCAGGGTTTGCTCCACAGCACCTACACCTGAGACTGCTCTTGGAGTGCCCTAATCTAAGGCACTTCATCAGATGGTGACACTAAAGGTGTCCTGTCCCACCCACAGCTCTTAAAAGCTGCTCTCCCTGACTTCCTCTTTTTGTCTTGGTTTGTGTCTTCCTGGAAATGCCAAACTTTTCACTTCTGTGTTTTCTTCCCAACCTGGTGAGACTGATGTTCAAATATTAGAGTAAGAAAAATGATGGATCTGGAGGAAGAGCTCTTTCTGGATCACTCAGTTTGGAACAGGCTGCCCAGGGCAGTGGTGGAGTCCTCAGCCCTGGAAGTGTTCAAAAACTTGTGGATGTGGCTCTTGAGGACATAGTTCAGGGTGAATGTGGCAGAGTTGGGTTAATGATTGGATTCTTTGATCTTAGAGGGCTTTCAAAACTTAATGATTCAATGATTCAATGATTCTTTGTTCTAACACTTTGGATTAAACTCTTTTATTCACCCATTATTACAGATTACTTTCTGTGAAATCCCCTTGTGAGGTGTCTCATTGCAGCATCACTGTCCCCAGTGAGCCCCTTCTCACTGCCAGTGCAAGGAGCCAGTGGGGCCACTCCAGAACCTTGCAGGCACTTGGAGGGCACTGGGTTTGCTCTTGGCTGCAGCACTTCCCTGGCTCATGTGTCAGGGGCTGGTGCAGCCCCCAAGGATGTTCAGCCTTTGGGAATTCCTTTGCTCAGGTACCACACTGGGATGCAGAGATCCGTAACTGCAAACCCTTCTGGGTCAGCGTGCTGGGGAACCTTAGAGATATTTGTCCCCCTACTTGCCACTGTGAGCTATGAGTGGCCAGCAGTTCCCAAAGCCCTTCAGCCTTAGGAACTGTGTCCTGGTGTGAGCAACACCTCAGGTCCCACAGGAGGGTCAGTGGTGACTGACACTGACTGACCAACCAGAAACCACTGCCTGAAACCTGTGAAGAAGGAAGGTGAACACCGAAAGTGACACCACCCAAAATCCTCCATCTTGTCCCATATCCATTACTATACTATAAAAACCTCAAATTTAAAACCCTTTACCATGTGAAAGCACACACTTCTATTTCACTACACACCTGTGATTTTAACTTCATCACTCAAATTTGGAAGCCTTCTTCAAGGCCTCAGGTCAAAAGTTCTCCAGGGGGTCAGTGCCAGAAAGCACAGAAAGCCCAAAAACCCAGGTTTCTGGGATCCAGCAGTGACCACCATTTACACAGACAGGCTCAGGGGAGAGCTAAAGAAGCTGGACTGGGTACCTAGAGCAGTGCTGTCATGGCAGAAGCCTCAGCATGAGCCACACCCTTGTCTCTGTCAGCTCAGTTCACACCAAAATGGAATCTCCCCAGCACTGTTGCAAAGCCACAGCCACAGTCGGGTGGTCCATGGGTTGCAGGACCTTGGTGCTCAACCCAGCTACAGGCACAGCTTTGGAGAGGCACAACCAAATCCCAAACACACGGAGGGCAGCACGTGGGGTGCCACCAGCAAAGACCTCTGAGGTTCAGTTCTCACCCTGCTGGGTTGGCAGGTCCATCGCTGGCAGGGAGTCAGGGCATTCCCAGGTCCCACAGCATCACCAAGATGAGGCAGGACCAGGACAAGGTACAGAACCCTCCTGGCTCTCCATGCTGCTGCTTCCACAGGAAGGAAATGCCCCACATGATTTAGATGTGTCCACAGTGTGTCCCCCCAGCACTGTCTCCAGCGAGGGCAGACAAACCCTGGATGTGCTGGGAAGGGAATCTCAGATGTGTCCTGTCTCCAGAAAATCCTTATGCCCACAGAGCTGAGGCTTTCACAGAATCACAGGATCACTGAGACTGGGAAAGGCCTCTAAGATCATTGAGTCCAACCTTTGACCAATCACCACTGAGTGGCAGGTCCAGTCATTTCTTGAACACCTCCAGGGACTCTACCACTGCCCTGGCAGACCATTCCAATGTTTAACAACTGTTTCCATGAAGAAATTCCTCCTCATGCCCAACCTGAACCTTCCCTGGCACAACTTGATGCTGTTTCCTCCTGTCCTGTCCCTTGTTCCCTGGGAGCAGAGCCCAACCCCCCCGGTTGTCCCCTCCTGTCAGGTCCCCCCTGAGCCTCCTTTCCTCCAGGCTGAGCCCCCCCAGCTCCCTCAGCTGCTCCTGGTGCTCCAGACCCTTCCCCAGCTCCAGACCCTTCCAGCCATGCTCCCAGACCAGGGAATATTTGGCTGGCCTGGTGGTGCTGGATTAAAGAAGATACCTGTAGTAATTACATCCGTTATGGCACTAATGAGAAACACACACTGGTGATCCTTCAGAGACTCTGAATATTTTAACCAGAAATCTCTGTGGGAGGAGGAGTCAGAGCTTTCTCTCCCAAGAGCATTACCTGAATAAGAGGTGATCACTGTTGTCCTTGCCTGCCTTTGCCTCTTTGGACAGAACCTCTCATTGTCAGTGGAAGCTTTGTTCCATAAGGATTTCAGGTCAAAATTTGTTGTTTGCTGTGACAATACATCCAAGCTTAAACAAACCCCAAAAGAGAGTGCTTTGGATAATCTTGCCAGAGAAAACAAAGGTTTAGAGTCTCTGCACGTCATTGCTTGGTCAGAGTCTGGTGTCCCTGGGAGGTTTGCACAAGGCTTTAGGCTTTGGAACAGCAAGTTGGACATGGCCTTCCTTGGCCAGGACCAACAGAACCAGCAAGACCTAAATCTCAGCTGAATGAGAAAAAGAGATGAAAAAACATAGGGAAAGGCAGCTCCTGGGAGAGATGGGAAGGAGCATTTCAGAAATAGATAAACATTGTATTTGCTGGTTTTGCAATTTTACTCCCTGCCATGGAGGGAGCAGCACTCGGAGGATTTCGCAAGGAGCATGAGGAGCTCTCCCCACCCAGCACTCAGGGTGGGACCTGCTCAGGTTGCATCTCCTCTGCTTTGCCCTCCAGCCTGGGAGAAACCTGCTCTTGACGTGTTTATACGGAGCCCTTACTTCTCTGTCTGCTGCTCTAGAAACAAACAAATTGCAAGGGAAAAAAATCCAGGCAGGTAATGAACTGATGGCGTCCTCAGATGCAGAATCAGAACCACCCAGTTCTCTGGGAGGGCTCTGACGTGGGAAGGCAGAGCTGGATCCAGGTGCCATTCCTGGGCTGGTGCACCTTGCTCCCTGCTTCTGCTTCTCTGAAAAGTAGGGGGAGGACGGAGACTTTTCCTGCCGAGCAAAAGTGTTTATGGAAGAAAAAACCAGAAAAGGACTCATAACTGATAGCTGGGAAAATGCCATTCTGACTTTCTCTCTAGAACCAGTTTTATTCCAGCTGAAATAAGAGGTTAAAGATGTTTGTTTATCTGTCTGATGTGTTGGATATTCCACTTGTTCCTAGAACTGCAGGCTGAGAACTGGAGATCCACAAATGCTCATTAATTCAAAGGCAGGTCTGTGCTGCTGCTGCTAGGGAGGGAAGCACTTCCTCCCTGGGCCTGACAGGAGCACCAGTGCCACCAGTGCTCATCTCCAGTGCCGTTCCTCCCTCCCTGCCTTCCCTGTCTGATGTGAATGAACAGCTCCTGAGGCCTGGCCTCACAGACAGACTCATTTCACAGTGAGGAGGAGAAGTTCAGGCTAAAATTCAGAATGTCACATGGCCTGGCTGCATCTGAGCATCCTTCTGCATCCTAAAGCCAGAGGGGACTGCCAGGGCCTGACAGAATGGATGGAATCAGGATCATAGGATTGCAGAAGGATTTGGGCTGGAAGCGACCCTAAAGATGATATCATTCCACCCCTTTCCACTATCCCAGGTTGCTCCAAGTCCTATCCAGCCTAGCCTTGGGCACTTCCCAGCACGGGGCAGCCACAGCTTCTCTGGGCAGCCTGTGCCAGGACCTCTCCACCTTCACAGGAAGAATTTCTCTCCAAAGTCCCATCTAACTCTGCCCTCTGGCAGTTGGAAGCCATTCCTCTTGTCTTGTCACTCCAGTTCCTGATCAGGGGTCCCTCTCTATTTTCCCTGTAGCCCCTTCAGATCCTGGTAAGTGCTGTGAGGTCTCCAAACAACCTTCTTTTCTCCAGGCTGAACATTCCCAGCTGTCCCAGCCTGTCTCCACTAGGGAGGTGCTCCAGTCCCCTTATCAGCTTGGTGGCTTCCTCTGGACTTGCTCCAACATTTCCATGTCCTCCTTATGTTCAGAGCACCTGAACTGTGCAGAGTATTCCAGGTGTGGTGTCACAAGAGCAGAGTAGATGGAAGAATCCTCTCCCTCCCTGCAGCCCACGCTGGGGGATGAGCCCAGGACATGGATCATTTTCTGGGCTGCCAGTGCACATTGCCAAGGAGTTGTGTGCTGGAAGGAGACACTTTCCAAGCTGCTACAACTTCTCAGCTCCCATGGGGAGAAGCCTCAGTGACAGCCTGACCCCTTCAAAATGCTTCCCAGATCCTGCAGTGCAGAGAGAATCACTGCCTTCTGTCTCTACCCCACTTTGAGGGTTTTCCTGGTCTTTCCCATAATTTCCCCACACTCCTAAAGGGCAGAGGTGTGGATGGCACAGCATGCACACACCCATGGGCAGTGGGCAGATGCAGTTCACAGCATTAGGAAATCTGGGCACTGATGGGGTCTGAAGGCCAGAGATTGATTCTTTCCTTTCACTGCTGCTCTTCTGCACAGGGAGAGCTCCCTGCACACAGAATGGCATCAGCAGAAGTTGGGAGATGTTGTCAGGTGGCTCTTTAAACCACAGACTGTGTGACAACATCACCTTCCCCCTCAGAGATGGCATCTCTCCAGACATGGAATGCTTTCCTTCTTCCTGGGCATGCTGTCTCACTGATGGTTGTAGGCAATTCCATTCCCTTGGCCATATTTGCTGCAGTGCTCGAAGTGATGGTCTCTGGCTTAGCTGGGTCAGCATCCAACACAGGGATTTAGGTTTTAGTGTGGGGAAGCTGCTCTAAGGCACAGACAGGGCACTTTGCCAGGAACAGGAGGGGATCAGGTCAGCCCTGACCATGCAGGGATTCACAGACTCTTTGGCAAGGTCTGAGGTCTGCTGGAGCTGGCAGGAGAATCCTCATCAATCTGGAGCCATTGGATCAGGCTCCTTCTGCAAAAAGGAATTCTGAGATACCAATTAGGTCCGTGCCACTTGAAAGAGATTAAAATCAGCCAAGCATCTGGTAGAATCAGCAATAAAAGTCGTGGACTGCCTTTGGTAATGAGCTTCACATCACACGGGAACGATTTTCCCATGAGTTTGCAAAAGGCTCCCCCGCCCTGCCGGGACCTGCTCGGACTTGCAGCCCAGGGCTCCTGTGTTGCAGAAAGGTGTCTTTGCAAACAGCTTCACCCATCTCGGGGCTGCCAAGGAGGAGGACAATGCTATAGTCATTCTAAAACCCAGCAGGAAATCCAGAACCCATGACTGTCTCAGTGAACAGAGATGCATTCCCCCCTCCCCTCAGTGAGTGCACTGCAGAGCAAATCCCAGCTTTAGATAAACAACAAGTTCCTCTTCCAGGCTTCCCTGAGTCAGTTTCAGCAGATGCCCAGGGGCTCCACAGCTCTGCCAAGCTTCTGACAGCCCTACAGAACAATCCCAGCTTCAACTGACTCATAAAGAAAACCAGCATCTAACAAGCTGCTCTCTGTCCTGCAGCTGCTGCCAGCGGCTCCACTGAGCACAAAGTCCACTCTGCACCTTCCCACTGTCCATCCCTCACTGTCCCCAGGGTTTCAGAACCCAGGACAATGAATTGAAATGAGGATGATGTCACCTCAGAAGGACATGTATGCTAGATCATGACTTCATGGAAGGTCACCACTATTGCTGCGTGTGCTGCATTCCAGACGAACCTGGGATGAAGAGAGCCTGTGTATGTGGCCATCCTGGATTTTACCCTGGGCAGAAGAGAGCATGTCCCACTGCCAGAGAGCCCCTGAGACTCATCACATTCTACTCTGATGTGTCTCACCCTGGCTTTTTTCACCTGCACTCTGTCCTTCCAAACCCCGGGAGCTCTGCAGGAGGCTCCGAACCTGGCCCTGCCCCACTCAGCACCGGGTTTGTTCTGTGTCCTCTGGTGAAGGCACAGAGAAAATCTGCTCCCCTTCTGCCTCCTTGCAGCAATTCACCTGTTTAGATACACGTCTGAAAGTCTGAGAAGTACTCAAATAACAGTGATCTGGGCATCACTAAAGGGTTTAGTCCCCCCCGGTAGTGCCAGGGAGCCCCTTGGGAAGGGTTTCAGCCATTACCTCTCCAGCTCTCTGGGACACAGCTGAGAGGATTCCCTGCATTCCTGAAGATCAGTTTGGTAGTGGAAATATTTGGCTCAATTAATTAACATAATGACAATTCTGCAGAGTGTTGGAGGCAGGAATGATGCTGAGCGTGCTGAGGCTGGGATAGAGTTAGGGCAGAGCTGAGGAACTTGGGCTGAGCTGTCAGAGGATTCCCATTTCTCTTTCGTGGAGTGTTTCCAGATTAGGAAATATGATTTTTTTTTTCAGTGACCTGAATTATTACACCAAGCACAGGCTTTTCACAATTCCAAGGAAATTAACAGGAGCCAGTGTTGACTTTTCTCTCCCAGACAAAGGGACCTTTGGTGCCATTTGCAGACAGTGGCATCTGAAGTGCCACTGCTTAGAGTTGGATGAGAAAAAATCAGTTTGTTCCAACAGGACACCATGGATGAGCTTTCCCAGGATAATCAAAGGGGGATGGGGCAGGCAGTTTTATTCCTTAGTTTTTTTTTATCCCTGTTTGCTGTATGTCTTGGAGATCTCCTTGCCAGATTGCTGAGGGGATGCAGAGCACAAACTCAGCATCATGGGGCAAACAGCACTAAAACAGTTTAATTTCTTTTTCTTTCTGGAGTACACATCTGGATGAGTTGTCTCTCATTTGGACATAACCCTGCAGGCTCCTACAAGCCAGCAATGACATCTCAAAGGTTAAACATTGCAGTAGAAGATTGAATTCAGTCCTGGTGTGGCAAACTTGATGCAAATCTGGAGGACTTCTGGTGAAGTGGTGAAGGCATTTTGAACTGACAGCAGGGCAGTTAAAGCCATTTTTTGTTTTGCTAAATGTAGATGTTTATTTTACCATCTTTTATCCTTTCTTTTTTACTTCCTGTCTTAGTCATCTCAGTTTTTATTGCACATTCCCCATTGTTCCCAGAGCATCCCATTATCTGAGCAGATACTACACACCTTGTAACTCATAAGCAGATATTCATTGTCTCCACTTGTTTCTTGGCACAGTTTGATTCAAGGATCCATTCTTACTCATTTTTCACTCCCTTTACTCCCTTTCTAAGGACCTAATAGTTGGGAGGGAAAGAAAAGTGCATAAGGAAATTAAAAATAAATGCAGGCACTGCTGGAAGGTCAGAATGGGGCATCAAGCTCCATGATGGTGAAAGATGTGCAGTGAGCTCCTGTAGTTACAGGGTGGGTTAGATCCTATGTGTTGGGAATAGAGCACTTTCTCTATTACCAGGGTCAGGTTTCAGTTTTCAGTTTGTGAAAAATGAGGTTTAGTTTCTTGGTAGATTTAAAAAAGTTTAATAAAAGACAATAAGAGACAATAAAACAAAAGGTTACAATGGCTGGGTGCTTGGCATTTCGCTAAGAGCACACCTTAACTTAGAAAACATTTCATTAAATGCATTAACTTGTTGCATATTTATAGGCCTTTCATGCATTATTCAAAATTACCCCTTCTAATCTGTAAATCAACATTTTTACTTTTTTTTTCTTTGTGGCTTTTTCTTGTTGGTGTACTCTTTGATAATAGAGATCAATAATTTTTTTCCTTGGAGTTTTAGTATTTGTCACCTCTTTTTTTATTCAGATAGGATAATCTAAGAATGTGAAGAATTTTTTGATTATTTTTTTACTATAATCTGAGTTAGCTACATGAACAAAAGCTTTTTACATCACTATGTTATAGTCCAAGAAAAAATATGTTTATCACACTACTATTTCTAAGTTTTGTTAATAGCAGAACTAAAAGAAACTATATTCATTCAGCGAAGTTTTCCAACATTATACATGTAGCACTCATTTTAATATTTGCAAAAAGCCAATAATATAATATGAAATTATAACAAGTTCTGCTTTAAAGTTCCTGGATCCCACATCCTGATCCCTCAGTGTCCCTGATATCCAGGTGGGGTTTGGCACCTTTGTAAGGGCTGCAGGTTGGATAACGCCTCAAAACTTTTGGGCACACAAATGCTTGAGAGGCCCAGGAAAGCAGTAAGAGGCAGCGAGGGTGGGCAGGGGGGCGCAGAGCTGCAGCTCAGCCCTAACCCGCTGTGTGTGTTTGGTGTTTGGTGTTTGGTGTTTGGTGTTTGGTGTTTGGTGTTTGTTTGGCAGCTCTACAACGGGACGCTGAAGCGGGACGTGGAGAGTCGGCGCTACAGCTCCTACAGCCAGATGGAGGGCTGGGCCAGCCGGGCCCACGGCAAGGCCCTGTGCAGCCCCCGGGCCGGCAGCGACTACTGCTTCGTGCAGAACATCAAGAGCAGCCGCAGCGAGCCCGACCTGTACTGCGAGCCGCCCCGCGGGACCCTGCGCAAGGCCCACGGCGGCGGCCGCGCCGAGCACAAGGCCACCCTCAACCGCCAGAGCATCTACAGCTCCTGCAGCACCCAGCAGGGAACCAGCAGGACCAGTAAAAAAATGCCAGCACGAGCCCTGTCCTGCCCCTCGAGCAACAAGCCCGACGTGGTCTATGCCCAGCCCATGATGAGCTGCAAGCAGGACGGGGTCTATGGACAGGCCCAGTCCAGCTCCAAGTAAGTGCTCTGAGCCTGAGGGAGTGTGGGCAGGGCTGGGGAGCTCTGTCCACCAGAGCTGGGCTCTGAGGTGTCCTATGGCCCCTGGAGAGCCCTTACAGTGCATCCTGCAGCACTGATAGTGGGTCACAGGGGTCACTCCTAAGAGCTTTCTTTCATTTCCTGGGCTGGGCAGGGGAGCTGATAGGACTGGCTCAGTGCCGGTATCTCTGCTGTAGCTCTGTGATATTGGGCGACACAATCCCTCAGTGTCTGTGGTGGCATTGACCCATAATGATATGAGGATGGGCAGGTGAAGAGCAGAAGGCCTGGTGTGCAGTCAGGGTGTCTCTCCTGGCTGTCCTCCTGCTTCAGTCTGGCAGAAAACTTATCAAAAGGAAATCTGTCTTGGAAGGAGTCAGTTCCTGAGGGTCTGACTCAGAGCAGAGCTGAGAGCCTACTAAGCAGTGGTGTTTCTTCTCTCCACCAAGCCCCTGCTTCATTTGCAGTAAAAGGTCTGATTTGGGTTCCAGAAAAAAAACGAGTCATAAATTGAAATAAATACTCTAATTGGAATAATCTGACTAATCAATAAAGAGCAACCAGTGGAAGCTGTTCAATTCCTTCCTGTCTGGAGCATCCAGTCCAATTTTGGGTAGGAAATATATAAGGGTAGGGTGGTCCACCATGTTTGAGGATCAGATGCTTTCTTGTAGATGGTGCCTACAAGCACAGGGCATGTAAAACACAGCAGTGAGCTCAGACCCTCCCAAGGATGTACCTGTGAAAGCAGCAGAGCTCCCACTGACCATCACCTGGTTTGGGTGGTGACTGAACGCTGCCTCGATGCCCTGTGCTACCTCCAGCTCTGGAGTACCAACCATGTTCAGCTGTAGTCTTGGGAGAGACTTGGTCTGCACAAACCATAGTCTTGGAAGCCTTGGAAGACCATGGTTTGCATGTTCTGAACTGCAAAACATTGCAGTGAAAGCTGGAGAAGGAGGGGCTGCAGCTTCCACAAGAGTCCCCAGGGCTGCTGCACCATCATGCAGGACTTGCTCTGTGCCAGCCCAGAAGCTCTCACAACTCCCTGACAGAGGGGGAATTTTGTCACACAACCCCTAAAAGCCCTCAAACTCTTTCCTGGTGGTCCCTGGTCTGAAAGAGAAATTTCCCAGTGCAGGATATGTGTGAGACTGTTTATCAGGGCTCGTAGACTTTGTCACAACTCCCACCAAAGGCCTGAAACTGTTGAGCCGTTGCCTCAAGGAATGATGGAGATTCTGAGAAAATTCCCTTCCCTGTCAGCAGCGTAAGCCAAACCATGCACTTTTCCACATCTGAATGGCCCAGGTTACTCTGGCTAAGCCTCCCTCCTTTGGGATTGAGTAGGAGGGTGTGTCCCAGAGCACGGATGCCAAGAAACGTCACTGTCCCATTAGAACATTATCATTAACCCTTGGCTGCCCATGTGCCCAGTTACTCTACATTTGACACATGCCACTTAGCCCTGGCCAGCCCAGAGCTCTGGTGGCCTTGGCTTGCTGCTGTCAGCAGCTCCATAAACCCTCTGGAACAGGAACCAGAGATGTTACACAAACTGGAAGTGATTTGTTCTAGGGAGTTTCTCACTGAAGAGCAGAAAAGTTTAGTAGGAAGGATGGCAGGATGTCTGAACTCAGGGCTGCAGCTGCCTTCTCCTAGGGAGGACACAGCTTTGGAGCAATTTGGCAGGCTCTGGCCAAAGCCACGCTCAGGGGCTTGGTCATGGCTTTGGAGAGGTCACTTGGAGAATGATGGCATTTTCTGAGAGGAGAGCTGCTGTTGTGAGAGGGATCCTCTCCAGCTCTGGCTGCCCTTGGTTAGGGAGTGGCTCCATTTACACACTCCTGGCTTGGGGCACGGCTCATCTGGCAGAACTGGTTCTGCTGTGGAAACCTCGGCCTCCAAGTCGGGCTGCAAGCTGGGCTTTGAGCTCTGGGCTCAGCTGAGGCTGTCCCCTGGGTGAATCTGATGTGGCTGTGGCACAGCCCCTGCTCTGCCTGAAGCTCTGCAGAGCTGGACTGGTGCAGGGGGCACCTGGTACAGAAGTTGTGCTCAGAGGGGAGGAGACTGAGAGCAGCTGTCCTGAAAGCTTTGGAGACATACAAAGGAGTTGTCGTCTTTGGAAAAATGACTCTTCTGGATGACTCTTAGCTCTCAGAAGTGTCTTGCAGGGCACTGTTGGCCTTGCTCTCAGCGTGCTCTTGTTGGGGAGGGGCTTCTGAGGTGGGTCAGGAACATGTCTGGGCTCTCCTTGCTGTGCAAGGCTGTTGTTGAGGATTCTCCATCTGGAGATTTCCATCTTCCCTTGGCTCCCCCGATGTTGAGTAAGGAGAGCTTTGTTTGTAGGCACCCCATTATTAACCTCTACATGCAGGGACAGGGTTCAGCTGGGTCACAGCTGCTGCCAGCTCCCAGTTTGGAGCTCTGTCCTTCCATTCTGGTCATTCTCGAGGTGGAGTTTGTGCCTTTGTGACATGGAGAATTCTGTGTTCAGCTTTGGTGGTGCAGATCTCCTGTGTTGGGATGTGTTGGATGTCTTGTCTGCAGGCTTGCAAACAGCCTGCAAGAGCCAGGGGAGGGCTGGATGCTTTCCATACTTTCTGAAGATGGATGGATTTCATGATCCATGGGGTGATCTGAGGGGATCTATGGGGTGATTTCTATTGCTGTGAGAGAGATTGCAGTGAGACCTGTGATCCACTGGGTCTGTCTGTGATATAAAACTCTGTAATGCCCATTGATGGTGTCAGTACTGGCTCAATAAAGGTGCTTCTCAGGCATCCTCTGCTGTGGATCTGGTCTCCCTGGATGGTGTGAGTGGAAAACTTGGTCACTGGGTGTTCTTAGGTGGTGAGAGTGGTGTGCAGGTATCAAAATTCTGAGTGTGTCAAACTGTCTCTGCTGAGCAGTCCCTCTGCATTTGGTGACAAAGTTATTTAATTTCTGCAACTCTTCTTGATCATGTATTTGCTGCCATTTATTGAAGTGGCTTTGGCTGTGAGAGACAGGGAAGAGTTGCCTCTGATAACTGATATCCCTCAAAGTCCTCCTTCTTATAGCAGCAACTCTGACCAAAGCCTTTCTTCCAGCTGCCTGATGAGCAGTGTAATACTGAAGTGTTTTTCAGGAAAAGCCATCCTATGATTCCCTGATAAACTAGATCACGTCACAGGGGTTTACTCACCCCATGCGGTTGGTTCTGGTGATGAAATCTGAGTTGTGCACTGTTTGCCAGATCAGGAGGTTGAACACAATTTAAAACTCATGCAGTTTATTCTCCTCCACCAGCCCCATTGTCATAATCCTGCCTCAGTGAGCAGAGAGGGACCTTCTCATGTCCATTCCATTTCTTCCACGAATAATTTCTTCACAGAAAGGATTGTTAAACATTGGAAGAGGGTGCCCAGGGAAGAGGTAGAGTCCTCATACCTAGAGGTGCTCAAGGAACACCTGGATGTGGCACTGGGCTGGGTGACAAGGTGAGGATTGGCCACAGGTGGACCTGATGGTCTCAGAGGTCTTTTCCAACATCTGGGATTACAGACATTCTTCTCTATAACCACTCAGAGACTTGAGCCTGGGTAATCATTATGTCATATCTGGATCAACATTTCCAAGCTCAGCACCTCTTGCCTGGGCTCAGATGTTCAGGGTTGTTCCAGTGGCTCCTGCTCATAGGCTGCTCTCAATGAGCAGCACTTAAGTTTTGCCAAAATGCAGCTCCCTGGAGTCTGGCAGAGCTGGAAGAATTTTCTTGGTGCCCAGGACTCCCTCTTCTCCACAGAACCCTTGTCCTTCCTGATCTCCTTTGACATCCCCCAGAGCTGCAGCATTTTACCCTGGAAGCTGCAGCACCAGTGATTTCAGCAGCTGGTGGAGACCACCCATGTTTGTCCTCTTTTAACCATTTCCTCTGCTGGGTGGCACTTGCAGCATGGCCCAGGTGACAGGGTGGCACCCTGAGCAGGCAGCTTTTGGCTAAATTACATGTTGCAATGCTATTGATGTTATTGATATTATTTATGCCCACTTAGGATAAAAGCTTCTGCATCCTGCTTGGTCATCAGAGAGCAATGATGAGAAGCAACAACAAACAATGGGTGTTTAATTCTCCTAGGAAATTTGGAGTCTTTGTGCCCCTCCAACGGAACCTGGGGGACAAGAAAGCTGTGTCCACCAAGGACTGACATTGTATTAGTTCTGCTTAGAGCTGTTGTACTTTGTGCTTCAGGGGCCACAGGGGGACAGACAGGGCTGGGCAAGCTGGTGGCCTTGGTGTCTGTGGCCTTGCAGTGGCCTGAGCTGGTCACACCACTTCAGGAGATGCCTCTGTCTGAGCTGAGGCATCTGCCCCCTAACAAAACCAACACCTCTTGCTGATCTCAGGGAACCCCAGATGTCTGAGCTGGAGACATGGCTGAGAGCCCAGACTCATCCCACCCCTGGAGAAGGATTGGGGGATTCTCCTTTGAGAGCATGGAGTGGGGAGCTGGCTGTCTGCAGACAGTCTCTGGCTCAGGGTTTGCTGATCTGGATCAGGAGCCTTTAATGGCCACCTGCAAACCCACACTTACCTTTGGCCCCATTGGGAGATGTGGATGCTCTTCCCTTTGGAGTTGTCTGTGTGGAGAAAGAGACTGAAACACCTCATTAGAGACCCTGTGGAAGCGAGTGTCTCTCCAGGCACCTGAGAATCCATAATATCCCCGAGTTGCTCTGTCAGAGGTCTTGGATGCCTCAGCTGGCAGCTATGGAGGGGGCAGTAAGACTGTGGCAAGCCTTTGGGATTTCTCAGTGTCACATCTGGCTCTGGTGACACCGACCTGGCCCCAGCTGAGCTGCTGCAGTCTCTGTGCTGTGGCTGAAGCTCAGGGACAGTGTGTCCCCTAAAACCATTCCCTCCTGAGATCAGCTTCCCTGGAAGTACTGCAAACAGAGAGAAGGACAGGAGTTACTGAAATAGTCAGGAAAGGTACCAAGGATGTTTTCTGATCCATCTCTTGTCTTTTGGAGTAATTAAAGGTGATCAATATCAAAACATTAATACTTCAGGGCTGAGCCAGGCAGTGAAAGCAGAACTGAGTACAATGAAAGGCACCTTCATTTGGTTTGTTATTATTTGACATAAAATGCTGGGATATGCTGAACACTGTTTTGAGAGTCTCTATTCTGATTTTTATTAATGAACAGTGGAATTTGTTAAGAGTTTTCTGGCTTCCTCCTCTCTTGAGACTTGTAGCCCTAACAAGCAGGTCGGAAACTTAGATAGGAATTAACACAAAACAATCTTCTCATGAAACGTGAGGGAATTTGCCTTTTTCAGATAATGATCCTCTTCAGTATTTGTTTGCCTTCCATTCCAGAATCGGATCTTCTTTGTCTCCATTGAATCATTTCCAGCTGAGGTCTCTTCCTAGTCTGCTCCTTTCTTGTGGAAGAACAACCTTTGGAGCTGTTCCTACCAGTCACATTGGCCCGGGCTGAGATGGCTCAGTCCAAGAGCTTGTATTGAAGCATGTTGTTGTTCCCACAGTGTGGATCTGGTCAGGAATACCCCTGACTGGCTGAGGAACAATCACCCCTTTGTGGGACTTGTCAAGGTGATTTTATTCTCAGGTAGGAGAAATCCCTGCTGCTTCCTGGGCAGTGTGACAGAGCCTGGCTGTGAACTACTGTGAACTTCTGCTAAGGAGACAGCAGGGAAAAGGGAACCTTCCCCATCTTCTCCCACAGAGCTGCATCCCCAGTTTTTCCCAGCTGGAGAGGGTTTGTCCCTTTGTGTTGTGGATATAAAGAAAATTGCCTTCCTTGAGCAGCTGGACCAAGTGGACATCCTTCTGTCTCAGGAAAAGTGCATCTGATTCAATAATTATAAAGAAAAATAGATCACTATGGTTACATGGCCACTGACCTGGTATTTTTACCAATCTGTCTTCCCACACCTCCAGTCCAGGTCCCGATTCCCAAAGGAGAAGCCCCTCCCTGGTGCAGGATCCATCAGTTCTCAGCTTAATCATCTCAGGAGCATGAAAAAAACTGAGAGAAAATCACATCCTGGATTCAACCCAAGGATTTCTGGAGTTCCATAATTTCTAGTTTACTTTGTCTTCCCAGTTTTGTGTCTCCTTGTTGCAAGTTTAATGGAAGCTCCTTGGTGCCAGATTTTGATAGAGGTTCAAACTGATGAAAAATCTTATGAGGAAGTGGTGTTTTATTGCAGAGTAGAAATAAAAGTGGAATGAGGTTTACCCAGCTTTAGGTCCAACCCCAGACTGTTGTCCCTCATTCCTGCATACCAAGAGAGGCAGAGGTATCTTCAGAGGGCAGGGCTTCCTTTCCTAGAAAAAGTGCCCAAGACACAAAGGCAATGTGGTTTTTGCAAGAACTGATTTCTTGCCACTGACTCCACAGGTGTTTGAATGAGTGATGCAGACTGGGTGTAACTTTATGCCAGGGAGACCAGAGTCCTTCATGCTGCCTTTTGTGTGAAATTCCCTGTAGAATTGTGCATATTATTCCCTGCTCTGTGCTGTGCAGAGGGGAACCCTGGGATTTGTAAGGCTAAATGTTTTATCTCACTGTAAGTGCTGCTGCTGGTGACCAAATGTCCTTTCCAGACCTTTATTCTTTACATTTCTTTGGTGCAGTCAAAGCAACCCTGTCCATCCCATGCCTGGGAGTGCTATTGTCTTGTGGTGAAATTTAACACTTTAAACGTAATGGATTCATTTAAAGAACTTATTAAAAATCATTGTTCTGTTGGTCTATGGCATTGTCTGAAGATGAGCAGCCCCTCTACAGAGTCACTCTCTGATATGACATGTAGCAAAAATGTATATAAATAAATGTGGTTCAATCAGGGACTGATTTCCTGATCTCTAGGTAAAACTCCCCATCAGTCCCAGGGAACATCATCAGCCAGGCACAGCCATGACTTCACTGGCCTGGGAAAGCCCTCACACTTTTGGATTCCATCCACTGCTAATGAGGCCTTTCCTTTGTCTCCCATTACTGCTGACAGTAAAACCAAACAGGAGTTTGGGTTTGACTCTCCTCAGACCTGGACTTTGCAAATTAACACAGCCACCACTGCAAGCTGAGATCCTCATACAGCCCCTGCAGGATTCAGCTGCGAGGGCACTGACAGGAGACAGAACTTTCAATTACATTAATTTCTATAACTGGAAGCACAGACAAGCTTTGCAGTTCAGACCCCCCTGAAATTTCGGACCCTTTTCTAATTTTGTGTGGTTAAAACATCACAGATGGTACTGAATAAGAGCAAGCCAAAAAGAGCAGGACTTTCACATTTCTAAACAAGTGGAAGAACCTTCAGATGTTTGTATTTCTCCTGAGGTTCCAGTCCTGCCCCAAGCCAGAGGAATTCATATCCTTCCTCTGAAGTTTCAGGCACATTCTTTACCTCTAACAGGGATGATGACAGTGGTCAGCTTTTATAAGAGCTTGGAGACAGCCAGTGTGAACATCCCCTGGGAGCAGGATGCCTCAGAGCTATTATTAACATTTCATAAACTGCCTATTTGTCCATCCCATCACTCCAGAGAGGCCTTTTCCTGAGGGATGTGCTTGAGCTTCCCCAGACCATCAGCTGCTCTTACATTTCTGCTTCCACCACCTCTCACATAAAAGTATCCCATGCTGTTGGAAAATCACCTGCCTGTGTTACCTTGTCCTCACAACCTGGCAGATGGTTTCACTCCTGTCCACTCACTCCTTTATTTGGGGAACAGTGAACTGGCTCTCTGTTTGTTAAACTTCCACTTTGGCACGATCAGACATCCACCACCTCAATGCAGCTTTCATTTT
Organism: Toxostoma redivivum; assembly: GCA_013397375.1. Taxonomy (NCBI): domain Eukaryota; kingdom Metazoa; phylum Chordata; class Aves; order Passeriformes; family Mimidae; genus Toxostoma; species Toxostoma redivivum. Next base: position 99,586 of record VXBI01013446.1, on the reverse strand, counting down.
CTGTCTCCTTTGCTTGTGGATAGACTGGATCTGGAATTTATTTCCCTCCATGCTCTTCACTGTGTCTTTTCCATCTTTTACCATCTCTCTTTTTGAGACAGAGAAATCCACTAGAGGTGCACTGTGTGCTCTATGTGGCACTGTGATAATATTTTATCACTGATTCCTTCCCAGTAACTCAGTGCTGACACAGCTGTCTTGGCTGAGCACTCACCCAGCTCTGTACTTCTCTTTGACACAGGATCTGTGGTGATGAGGTTGATGCTGGCACCATGACCATCCAGAAGGCCATCCAGCTCCTGTGCTCCTCCGATGACAAGTACCAGGCCATGGGGGCTTACTACCTGCAGCACACCTGCTTCCAGGATGAGTCTGCCAAGCAAGAGGTGAACAGACTCTCCTCCAGTGCTCTGCTGAACAACATAGGGATGGGACTGGTTTTCCTTAGTGCCAAGGATCCATAGGTTCCCTTGTTTTTCATGAGGCTGCTTTACACTTCATTAGTCAGGCTCAGGTATTAATTAAGTAGATTTTTCAGCTATTAATGGCCACTTTCTCACAACAGCAGTTGGTCAGGATTTAATGCCTGGAATAGTTTCTAGGTAGCAGAGGAGATTGTGCCTGTTGTCACCATGAGCTGCTGTGGCACAGGGTGATGGGGTCTGACAGTGTGGAAGTGTGGAAGCTGCCATCCAGTGTCCTCTGCTGGGGGCAACTGCAGCCAGTTCCACATCAATCTTGCAGCCAGTTCCACATCAATCTTTCACTATCTCAGAGCTGCAGAGTTTGCCAGACAAAGCTGCTTTAAGTACCACTGTGACCTTTGCTGGGCATTGGTCAGTGACCCTGCAGCCCTTTTCTCGACTATTTCAGCCGTCTGAGCCAATAAGTTAATTAATGATCATGTACAAAGATAATTTTGCACGTCCATAGTGGTGGCTGCCCTATCCTGGAAGTGTACAAGGCCAGGTTGGGCAGTGCTTGGAGCACTCTGGGATAGTGGAAGGTGTCCCTGGCCATGGCAGAGGGTGGTACAAGATGAGTTTTAAGGCCCTTTCCCACCTAAACCCTCTGGGATTCTTGACCACAGAGAAGCCCTTCTTATAGCATCAGTTATTTTTCTGTTGCTCTCCCTCCTCAATTCCTTTGCCAACATGCAGCAAAGGAGGCAGCCTTTGGATGGATCTGCTGCAGCAAGGATGTCACCAAAGTTTATCCCCACCCTGGATTTACTGAGATGTCAACCCTTTAGAGGTGGCTTTCCCTGTGCTGGCACAACAGTGGAGCTGGGAGTGCTGGCCCGGAGTGGGGCACAGCCCTGTGCCCTGGCTGTGCCTGGATGAGTGCAGGTGCCCAGCCCACATTCAGGTGGCCGATTGTGGGGTGGCCACACCCTTTGTTACCGTTGCAAACCCTCTGTGAGCACTGGGCCGTCCCATTCTTCCCAGAAAGATGTGCCAGAGCAGGTCGGTGACTCATCCCAGCACACGCTTGTTTTCCTTCCCTCCCGGAAGGTTCTCATTCATTGTCCATGTCAGCACACCTCAGCCGAGGGGCTCTTTGTGCCAGGATGGGCTCCAGGCGGGATCACGGCCGGTGCAGAGCACATCCCACAGCGGGAACACTCAGCACTTGGAGAGCTCAGCTGCAGGGATTCGCCTTCAAAGCTCCGTGTGCTCCCTGCAGGTCTGGGCTCCCTCCACTGCCTCTGGCTGGCCTCAGGGCTGGTGACACTGGCCATGACCATCCCTCTGAGCTCAGCCTGTGATCTCAGGATGCAGATAAATGACCACAGCATGTCATTAGATGGCTATAAATGGCCTCTGCACATAGGCAGGGCAGCATTTCCACTCAGTGCAAACTGTGGAGGTGGGTGAAAGTTTGCAGGAACACATTTCCATCGGCAAAGGACTCTGTCCATGGCCATTACTCACAGACAGCCACTCCTGCACTTTAAGCTTTTCACTCCAACCTCCAGGCCAGGAGCTTTGTGCTCATGACCTATGGCCTGAACCAGACTTGTCATCTCTGGCCCTGGTTCCCTGGCAGCCCTGCTTCTCCAGCTCCCCCAGGATGAGATGTCTGACCCCTGGCACTGCTGGGGCACTTCTGAGTGTCCCTGTCCCAGCAGTGTCCTGTGCTCTGTGCTGCTGGCCCATGTCTGTCCTGATGCTCTGCTCATGGCAGGTGTCTGTCCCGTGTCGATCCCATGTCTCTCCTGGTGCTCCATGCTCATGTCCTGTGTCTGTCCCATGTCTGTCCCATGTCTGTCCCATGTCTGTCCCGGTGCTCCATGCTCATGCCCCGTGTCTGTCCCATGTCTCTCCTGGTCAGGTCTATCGGCTGGGGGGCATTGCCAAGCTGGTGGAGCTGCTCCGCAGCCAGAACCAGAATGTGCAGCGGGCAGCAGCCGGGGCCCTCCGGAACCTGGTGTTCAAGAACCCCACCAACAAGATCGAAACGCGGCGGCAGAACGGGATCAGGGAATGTGTGAGCCTCCTCCGCAGGACAGGGAACACTGAAATCCAGAAACAGCTCACAGGTACCCACAATCTCCTCAGCCCCAGCAAGGCCTGGGCTCCCCTTGCCTGGGGTCCGTAGCCCTGGTGCTACCCTAGCACAGAGAGGGGGTTTTCTGCTCCTCTTGCACCAAAGGATGACCTCAGTCAGAAAGCACAGGAGGTCCTGGCCCTTACATGTTCCATAAGGGTTCCTCACTCCCTAAGTGCCTGTTGGGGAAGCACCTGCCCCAGGTCCCCTCCCAGTTATGGTCACCCTGCCATTCCCAAGCCTCCCTCCACCCTGGCCCCTGTGCTGTTTCCAGGGATGGCCAAGGGAGCTTCCAACCCCAGTAGGGTTGACTGGGCTCTCTCCTTGGTGCCTCACCTTTGCCTGAGGAATTGATGGGAGATTTTTAGTGTGGGTCACCCTCAGCTGTGTCCCAAGTTTTTGTTGCAAGCCTTTCCACGATCCCTGGAGAGATGCTGCTATCTCCTGCAACCTAATAGCAATAAACAGCAATTTTGGGAGGAGGGAGGACACTTAAATGCCCAGCTCCACATGGACCCATGCTGCCTGTCTCCCATAGGGGTGGACAGGGACCGGGGTTGCAGGCAGCCTTTGCACCCTCAGCTCAGAGAGGTGAAGGGAAGAAGGATTTTGGTGCTGGAATCACCCTGACCTAAACAAAGCTCCTAATGCACACGACCCTGTGCTTTAGCTTCTGTCCCATGTATTTCCTAGGACTGCTCTGGAACCTCTCCTCCACTGATGAACTAAAAGAAGAGTTGATACAGGAGGCTCTGCCCGTGCTGACAGACTGTGTTATCATCCCTTTCTCGGGCTGGTCTGATAGCAGCTGCAACAGGACACGAGAAATTATCGACCCAGAAGTGTTCTTCAATGCCACAGGGTGTTTGAGGTGAGTCACCAGGCAGAGACTGATTGCAGCTTGTGTCTGTGGGCAAAAGCTGAAGCCATCTAAATCCTCTTACAATGAGCTGAGTCCATGCTCATTACAATTGCGTTAATGAAAAATTCTCCTTAAGAAAGTTTTCTTGACTAAGAGAAGGTGCAGGAAAAAAATTACATGTAAAATACTTTTCTAGTAGCTTTTTATTTTTAATAATTTTGTTCTTGCTAAGTCTCTTCTCAAAAAATAGGGAAGCTGTTTTGTGCACTAAGTGAAACCCATGAGTGTTTAGCTCAGACCAGGAAAATGGACAGATTTTGTCTTTACAGTTTTGAGGCTTCCAGAAAAATCAAACTGATTTAGGGTTGAGATGACAAAAAGAATTCTCTGTGTGGGGAAAGCAAGCATTTTCCCACTTCTTTTGATATCTGTTTTAGCACAGAACAGCCCCACTGTCCTGGACTTTTCCTGGCTCATTTCATCAGGAGACTCAGCTATGAAACAGGAGGTGCAGACTGAGCCCAGAGTAGTTTATTTTGTTCACGGGAAACCAGAGTCCTTTTGTAGAGGATCTTCGCCCTGACTTGCTGTTTCTCCTGCCTTCCTCCTCCACTTGGATGTGAGCTCCTTGTCTCAATGGGAGCAAGTGGGGCAAAAAACCTGCCCTGTATAATGAGGTGCTTTCATCAAGGGAAGCTCTCCCCGAGGGAGGCAGTGCCGGCCGCGCCCTTCCCAGACATGCAGCTCGCAGGAGCTGGAGCTGCTTATGAAACGAGAGGCTGATCATGGCAGGGCCTTTGGAGACCTGATACCATCGGCTTCTGTGGCTGGGAACCGTGTCTGGGAGATAGGGAGTGCTGCTCCCTCCTGCCCTGTCCTGGAAGGCAGCTCCCCCGAGCAGCTGGGGTATGGTGGGTATGAGCTGCTCTGCTTTAAGGCCATCCCAGCCTGCCAACACCATGAAATATCCCATTAAAACGAGGGAAAGACAATGGCAACAGCTTGTAAAAACCCTCTGGAGTTTAACTGAAGGTTGGCTCTGCCTCCCGAGACTGATCCCAGCCTGTGGCAGCAGTGCCCAACACCCCAAAGTCTGGCAGCTGCAGGACAGCAAGGGAGCTCCAGAGGGAGCAGGACTGGGGAGCAGGGAGAGCGAGGGAAGCTGAGAGCTGGCTCCGGAGCCCTGCTCCATGGGCTGAGCCAGGACTGCTCTGAGTCACTGCCCTGCCACATCAGAACATAGGGATGAACAGCCCTGGGTTTGCCCTGGGCCTGAGCCATTGCTGCTCAAGCATTTCTGGATTGCAGATGAATCCATGTTAATGAGGAGGCTGCAAATCACAGTGAACATCAGATCCAGTTCTGGAACGCCTGCAGTGAATATCTCACAACCACTGCCAACCTCTCCTTGTTTTTCATTTGCAAGCTATAAGGCAATAAAATAGGGAAGAAAAAAAGAAAATAGAATAAAACAACAAACCCATATCCTGTTACTGGAAAAACTTCCTGTCCTGACAGCTGCTGGTGTCCAGGAACCCATTTCCACCTCATTGATGGGTCAGTCCCTCTGGCCAGAGCCATTGCTGTTCTCCAGCATCTCCCCTCTGTTTCCCACACAGACATTGCTGCTAACCCTGGGTAGGTCTGTGCTTACAACCCTGTGCACCTTCCTGATGACCACAACAACCCCAAATAGCCTTTAGCCAGTCTTCCCTTTGGAAACTTCTCTTAGGAGACAGTGTCTGTGTTGTGGCACCTGCAGTGCCTCTGAGGCAACCTCCTGGTGGTGACTGTCCCTAGGAAGGTGTCTTCTATGCAGATCTCCTTGCAGGACATGTTCCAGGTGAAATCAGTCCTAAAGAGCAACAAGAGAGCTGTGCACTGGTGCAGTGGGTCCAGAGCGGGAGCAGCTCTTCAGCCTTGCTCAACCTGCCAAAAAATCCCTGAATTCAGTGACAACCATAACTAGAACAGTCCAACTCACCCTCTCTCCTCCTTGTCCTCTGCCATGCTTCTGGATGGATGGCTTCCTCAGGAACCTGAGCTCTGCAGACATGGGGCGCCAGACCATGAGGAATTACCCTGGCCTGATCGACTCTGTCATGACTTATGCCCAGAACTGTGTGGCCTCCAACCGCCCTGATGACAAGGTACCAGCTCCACAGTTAACAATTGCAGCCTTGGGAATGCCTCAGAATCCCTTTCCAACAAACACAAGAGGTGGCTGGATTCTCTGGATGCTCTTGTCCTTCCAAGCCCCAGTGAGATCTGTTGGAGGGTTTTAAGTCCGTGGGGCTCTGGGCCTGAAGTAGAGCTGGGCTTTAAAATTTTCCTTTAACACAGAGGAACAGTAAAATACTTAGCCTCCTGAGTCCCCAGGATACTTTCCTTCCCTTCCCTTCCCTTCCCTTTGCTATGACTGATGGCTGTGTGTGTGTTTGCCCTGGACAAAACAGTGTTTGTAGACACCTTTCAGGTGTAACCCTCAAAGTTACCAAAGTTATTTTAAATTCTCTCCAGACTGAGCAAACCCTCTTTTGGGGGTGGCTTTTGCAGGGAGCCCCTTTCCAGTAGCACACACAGAATGCAGCTCTTTGGAAATATAACCACAGGTTCTGGTGTTGGTTATGGGTATCCAGCCAAAATTCTCCCTTGCTCTTCCCATCTGACATCCAGGGAAAGGAGGCTTAAAGCCTGTTTTTGGTAAAAAGTGTCACCTGTCTGTAGCTGTGACTCAGAGAGAGTCATTGGAAGTTACCTCTGGTGAGAGGGGGATTTCAAGATTGGGAATTTCATGGTTTGATCCAACCACTCTCACAATCTCTTTTCCTGTTTGCCAACTTGTCTGTGACAAGTGAGATCTCCCAAGGTTCTCTGGGTTAGCAGCTCACTGAGATCCTTCCTTCACAGCTATTCCAGCTCCATCCCTCCCATCTATCGCTCCCTGAACCAGGCTAAAGAGCATCTGTGGTGCTAAAAAGCTGATTATGGCCCAGTCCATGTCCTCTCTGGTACTACTCCGTAGTTTTCTGCCTAATGTGATGTTTGCATTTTTCTTCTGGGGGTGATGCAGTCTGTGGAGAACTGCATCTGCATCCTGCACAACCTCTCCTACCGCCTGGATGCTGAAGTTCCCAACAAATACACCCAGCTCAACCACATGGCCCGGAGTGTTTACATGGACAAAACTCTCACAGGCTGCTTCAACAGCAGGAGTGGGAAAATGGAGGTAGGGTGTACCACAGAGGGATTGGGAATGTGGCTGCAAGGGAAGAGCAGGATCTGAGCTCCCTGTTTCTCATGTCTTTGCAGAATGATGAGTACGGGGTCCCCCTTCCCGAGGAGGATTTCAAACCCAAAGGCCCCAGCTGGCTCTACCACTCAGATGCCATCCGCACCTACCTGTCCCTGATGGATCAGAGCAAGAAGGATGCCACCCTGGAAGCTTGTGCTGGAGCTCTGCAGAACCTCACTGCGAGCCGAGGGCTGGTAAGAGCTTCCCTCTGCTCCACATGTGTGCACCCAAATGTGTCAGCACTTCCATGGAATCAGAGAGTCAGTAAGGTTGGGAAGACCTCTGAGGTCACTGATCATCATCACTTCTCAGCCATGAAAAAGGAAAATGTCCTCCTTAAACCTCAGGGCATCACAGCCAGTCTTTCCATAGTGTTTGATCCAGTGGGATGTTTATTAACTCCAAACTCAGGGTCTCATGGGGGGCTGCAATCAGCATCCCAAGGATCTATCCCAGACCCATACACTGGGTTTCCAAGTTTCCCCAGTCTGTTGGTTGCACTGCCAGCAGCTGCTGGTATTGGCACCCTCCCCCAGGCCCAGATGTGCACCCATAGCCAGATGTGATGAGAGGCAGGAGAAGGGCTGAGCCACCCCTCCCGTGCGTGTGCTCCAAGGGGAGGTGGCTCTAATGACAGGGTGGGTTGTGCTGTGGATTGTGGCTTTTCCACACCTCAGAGCTACCTGTAAAATATCTGTGACAGATGTCCTGACCCATGGGCACGGCAGTGTGGTGGTGCCAGGGGCTGGGTGATGCTGTGGCACCGTCAGGGACATGTCACAACTGTGGGCTCATGTCACTGCCCTGGGCACGTCCTTGCAGGCTGCCTCCCCTGGGACAGCCCCTGACTTGTCTGTTTGTGCCCAACTCCATCAATCCCAATTTAAATAAGATGGGGAGATAAAGAGATAATGATTCCATAGGTAGGAGAGGCGTGTCACGTGTGGGGAGCGTCCCACCCAGAGACACGGGTGACTCACACGGAGCCTTCCCTGCTAGGATGGCATTAACCTGCCAGCTCTGATCTCCTTTTGTCACAACAATTTCTATGCTAAATAATTGGGAACCTTGACTTTTGGCAATTTAACTAAGCAGTGCCATGAACCTGAAGGTGGAGAGAGGCTGTCACATATGGGTAGAGCTGGTCAGAGAAATTGAGCTGGAATTTTGTGCTCCAGCAAAAAGAAAATTTCAGCAATCAACAACATTGCACAAGGGACAAACAATCAAACCCATCTCTGACAGTGCTGGAGCAACTTAATTCAGCCTCCTGGAATGGAATGGTTGAAATTTGTCTGGATGTGCACAAGGGGCTCCTCCCCTCAAGGGTCTCATTCCAGCTCAGAGCTGGAGCTGGAATTGCTGAGTTTGCTGTTACTTGATGGAAAGGGAATCTGGGGATGAGCTTACAGAGCTTGCTGTGATCCTTTAGCTCATAGAGGATGGCTCTGAATGTCTTTCAACTGTGCTTTACACACCCTACGTGCCTGCTGCTGTGATTATGGAACAGGGCACATGTTTTCCAGCCCCTTGTCTCCATTCCTGTGTCACTGTTGCTGGACATGTGTCTCCAGCAGCCTTTCTGGTGTGGCAGGAGACGTTCAGTTTAAGCTCTGTCAATAAGGGCAGTTTACTCAGGGGATGTGCTTGAACTCACCTGCCCTGGCTGCATCCTGAGACCTTCTACATTTACAAGCATAATATCATATCTAAGATGAGTATTTTTGGTCCTCAGACTGTTTTTTAAAAGCATCCATTATCTGTTCCTGCTCCCCAACAGCCCATTGTGGCATAGCAGGGAGCTGTGAAGGACCAGGGCATGGAGCTGCCAGGGGGTTGTGAAGGGTGAGGGCAACGTGGGCATGAAAGTAAAACTTCTCCAGCTTTTGGAATGTCAGTTGAGTGATCTCCTGCTCCACTGGGGCTCCAGAGAACAGCAGAACCAACTGCATCACAGCAGATGAGAGGCTGACTTTTCAAATATCACAGAATAATGGAACCATTAAGCTTGGAAAAGCCCTCTGATATCACTAAGTCCCAACTGTTCACCCATGTTCCCCACTAACCCATGTCCCCAAGTGTCCCATCCACATATTTTTTTAACATTCCCAGAGATAGTGACTCCACAACTACCCTGGACAGCTGTGCCACTGCTTGGCAGCTGCTTTGGTGAAGATTTTTTCCCAATATCCAATCTAAACCTCCCCTGGGGCAGCTTGAGATCATTTCCCCTTGTCCTGTCCCTTGTTCTCTGGGAGCAGAGCCTGACTCCCTGCTGGCTGCACCCTCCTGTCAGGGAGTTGAGGAGAGCCAGAAGGTCCCCCCGAGCCTCCTTTTCTCCAGGCTCCTATAACTGTGGGGAAGAGAGGTAAAGGTGCCAGAGTAAGTGGGATTATGGCAGCAGGAGAAAGGATTGTACAGTGCTCTTTTTATGGCAGTCACATTCCTCCAGCCCTGACCATCATCCCAGCTGTCTCCCCCTGGCACTGTAAGTCATGGACACCTCTGCTGTCCCTCAGATGTCCAGTGCCATGAGCCAGTTGATCGGGCTGAAGGAGAAGGGGCTGCCCCGCATCGCTCGGCTGCTCCAGTCCAACAGCTCCGAGGTCGTCCGGTCTGGGGCCTCTCTGCTGAGCAACATGTCCAGGCATCCTGTGCTCCACAAAACCATGGGTAAGTCCTTGTCCCCCTGCATCCCAGCTTTCAGCTCCATGGGATTTGCCCAGCTCACTTTGTAAGCCCCATAAGGAGACTAAGCCAAGCTCCAGAACTGGGCAGAGCAGTGGCAGTTCCATGACCCCAAGGACGGTCACCACTGCTGTGTGACACATGCTGTGCTTTACAGACAGTGACAAACCTGCAGCACCACAAGGGTGGCAGTGTTTTGGGAACTTGAGTGCCCATGGCCAAGAACACTGCCCTTCCAAAGGCCTGCAGGCCTTGTTTTGTCTTGGAAAAATCCACTGACGATGATGCCATTGCTGTGTGTCCAACACTTCAGTGCCTCCCTGAAGAGATAACTTTGCTTGGTTATCATTGATATTGGATTATTATCATGTGTATTGGATATCATTATCCAATAGCATCATGCACTTGTGCCAGATTGTGTTTAATTGTTGATTGGAACATTCCTCCACCTCTTTAGCTCACCAGGTGCTCCCAGATGTGTCCCGTCTCCTGTCGTTCCAGTCTGGAAACACCAGCAGCTATGGGGAGATCATGACATCAGCTTGTTACACTCTGAGGAACCTCATCATGTCCAACCCCCACCTGGGAAAGTCTTACTTGTCCAGCAACTTGCTAAATAATGTAGTGAGCCTGTGCCGGAACGGGTGAGTGCGGGGCACGAGGCAGGGGCAGGGACAGAGCCAGACTGACCCCAGAGCCTTCCCAACACCTTCAGAGCCAGAGTAGAGCATTATTCCTTCCTAATAAAGGAACTGGGCATGTTGGTGGGCAGAAATCCTCAGCACTGGTTTCTTGGAAATAGTCAGGAGCCATCCAGGGTGGAATTTTCAAAGAGGCCTCTGGAAATTTTCTGGTTGAATTTTAGGAAATTCTAAAAATAACTGAAGCACCAACATCTTAAAGTCTTTTAGAAATAGTACTTGTAGTACTTATAAAAGAGAGAAGTGACTTTTTGTGTGAGCAGATAGTGACAGGACAAGGGGGAATGGTTTCAAACTAAAAGAGAAGACATTTATACTAGGTATTAGGAAGAAATTCTTCCCTATGGCAGTGTGGAGGCCCTGGCACAGGTTGTCCAGGAAAGCTTTGGCTGCTTCATCCCTGGAAGTGTCCCTGCCCATGGCAGGGGGTGGGACTGGATGCTCTTTAAGGTCCCTTCCAACCCAAACCACTCTGGGGTTCTCTGATCTCTGAAAAATCCCAGCCCTCAGAACAAGGCATGTCAGTGACTTCCTGGCTCCTGGGCTTCCCTCAGACCTTCTCATGAAGGTCAGGTCTGAGGTTCAATGCTGAAGGTACACAAGGATTGTGCTTAACTTTTATGTGCAAATCTGTTCATCTTTTTGTTGAATCATCCTCCTCTAAATGAGCTCTGGGGGAACATAGACAGGAATTATTTTAAGTACCTCCCTGGTCTACTCCTGTATTTTACAGCAGCTGAGCAATCTCATAATATTTTACCTCTTTCTATTTTAGGACTTGGTTTGGGGTTTGATGATGGGAATTCTGTCCTGTTTGTTATCCATATTCCCTGCAGCACAAGCCTGTCAAGCCTTGCCAAGTTCTGTGTTCATTTCTGGCCAAACTGGTGTCAAACTTCCATTATCTTTGACCATGTTCTCTCTTTCCTGGGCTTTCATCTCTCCTGCCATCTGCCTTTGTTTTAAAATGCCTTAGACATGTAACCATTGTTTTCTGTTGTGAAAATCCATTTGCATGCCTTCATCATCCTTTGATAAAGTTCTTCCAATCTACCTCTTGTTCCATGGCAGACACTCTCAGTGACTGCACGGGGCCTCCTTGTTTAGTTTGGGCCTGGGCCAAGGAGCATCACTCTATTTGCTGCTTTTATTTGCTTCCACTCTCCAAGGAGCCCAATTACCATGAAACCCAGCCCTCTTCTAAGCCCTCGTTGTTTCAAATGGTATTTACTCATGCTGAAGTCCCACTGTGGCTCCCTCAGACCAGTGCTCAGTCATTTGCTGCTCCAGCACAGCCTTGCACAACCCAGGCTGGGAACACTTTAATTGCCTTGGCTGCTGGGGATGAGCTTTGTTGGAGGTGACTCACTGAACTGTGAGGAGTTACCAAACTCTGGAGATGTCTCCAGTCCTGCCTGGATCACAAAGTCCTCCCAAGAAACTCCCAGTTCTTACAATCTACAAAACTTGAGTTTTCCTTTGCCTCCATTATTCATTTTTGTCCCCAAAATTTTTATGCTGTTTGATACTTAGTGAAAAAGAAAAAGAGAACAATTCCCACCCAGGACTAATCTTACTTGTCCGAGCTGTATTATTTCAGACTGTTCCAGTAGAGCAGATGTTGGAGAGACTTTCAACTCTTGCTGGGTCACAAGGTGAAATTTTTCCAGTGTCACATGTCACCTGTGGAGATAAACAAGAAAAATTAGGGTGGGAATTGTCCAGTCCTACATCAGAAAGAGCCTCCCCCTCCACAATGGAAATCCTTAAGTCCCCATCTCTGCAGGGGGCTCGCTGAAGCACCCAGGTCCCCACTGTGGTTCTGAATGTGGTGACTCCCATGCCCTCAACGTCCTCCTTCCCAGCACCACAGGCAGCAGAGAGGGGGGCACAGGGGGCTCAGGGGTGACCCAATCACCAGGGGGGCCCAGGGACACCCTGCACCCTGCCAGCCTTTGGCAGTTGTCTCTGTTAATCTGCCTCAGCTCCCTGGGGATTCCTTGGCATTTTCAGTGATACACATAAAGTTCTTTGTACTTTTGAGGAAGGATTATTTCTCCCCATTATTTGATATCTATGGACAAGATTCTTGTCTTTTTTGCCCCCATTCTGTTTCTCCCCATTCCCCACCATCTCCTTCTGTTTGTGTCTTATGTTTTGCTGTAGCTTTTTGGGTGACTCCTGCCACTGCCACCAGGGGACATCTCCCTCATTGCCTTTCCACAATTTTTCATGAATAATTCTATTTGTAAAAGACAGACTGTACTTAAAATCAACTTTGATTTTCAGGCAATTTGTTATTAAGGAATTTTTTCCCCAAATCAGCCATCCTTGATATTCTGCTCCATGTTATCCACTACTATATTCACATTGTTTTGTTTGGGATATGCTGCTTTACCTATTGAAGTTGGCATCACAGCTCCACCAGCTCATATTGAGTTTTTTATACCTAAATTATAGCAGTCAATGCTGTAAGAAATGGTTAGTGCCAGTCCTTCAAATGAAGAGTTTAGAAAATCTTCTGCCTGAATTCATAAATGACTCAGGTACTGATGCTGGTAATTTTGGCGTGAAATACAAAACTTCTGAGGTGTTCTCTGGAGAGATAGTGGCAAAAAAGTACATATTTAGCATCATTAGAAGTAAATTATGTCAAAAATAAGAGAAAATTACTCTGGCTTAGGAAGAGAGAAACAACTTGAAACTACAAATCCTTGAAAGAGGGAATTCAGTTCGTGTTCTGCCATCTGATCACAGCTGCCCTTGGGTTTGCAGAGATTTAACGGCTTTTCAGCCACAGCCAACATTTCAGCCAAAAAGTGTTTTAAAACATTGTCATTCTGGTGACAGAGCATAGGGTGGTTGTAACTAGAGGAGAGATTTGGCAATAAAACCTGGTTTTTTCTGTCCCAAAGCATTGCTCAGGAATTTCTGGCTGTCCTCCAGCCCTCCACACAACACCAGGGGCTGCACAACACCTTTGAAATTTCTGACCAAGTTAAACTCAATCATTTCTTTGGTAACAGCTGCTGTGTATGTCAGAGAAATGCCCAAAATTTACTGGATGTGATTCCATCCCTGTCCTCCCACACTCCAAGTGTGGAATTGACATCCCAGGTTCCTCATGATCTATTGGTCCCATTTCTTGTAGGCTTTTGGGGACTATTTTGAGGAATGTTTTGAGGACATAAGGTTTTGTGGAGCTGTATCAGACAGGGAAGGTCCTGAGCTTGGTCCTGTTCCTCTTCATCACCATGGGTGGGACAGGCTGGGGCTGCTGCCCTGAACCCAGAGCAGGAGGAGGCCCAGGAGATTGGGAGCAGTGATGGGAGCCAGCAGGGAGGGGATATCTGGGTATTAAATGTTCCAAAATTATAAAAGGTCCTGCATGAGTCACGGTTTCGAGCTGTTACGTGAGCAGGTATCTGTTCCCTTGTGCTGAGTAAGGGCTCTGGGCTGCTTGCAGATGTTGCTGTTGCAAAGCAGCCATAGCTACTCCCATCCCTTGTCCTCACCAGGGAGCTCCTCTGCCCCCTCCCAGGATCCACCCACGCTGTCCCTGCAGACTCCAGCAAAGGGTTGGCACCATTTCCCTTCTCTTTCCCTCTCTCAAATTTCAGACTCAGCTCAGTTTTATGTTCATTTTCCCACTCAGATCCTCCCCTCTCTTTCTTTTGCCCTGCTCTGGTCACAGTTGTTGTCCCACAGTATTGCTGACAGAGCAGGAGGGTGTTACTGACTGTCCTATTTGTGGCTAGCCAGGCTCCCAGCTGGAGCTGGGCTTGTCCCAGGTAGTCAGCAGTGTCTGTGGGGTGCTGCTCTGTGCCTGCTATAATCCTCCTCTTGCTTTCATCTTCCCAGCTCCTGTCCAAAAGCAGCTGAAGCTGCTCGACTTCTCCTGACAGACCTTTGGTCCAACAGGGAGCTCCAGAGTGTGCTCAAGCAGGTAAGGACACTCAGTGAATGATTAAATAAAAGTTTCCTCCAAAAACCTGGAGGGGTCCAGCTCTGGGTTGATGGAAGGCAATGCAAGGAAAAGCAACCTGGTCTCTAGGAAGGTGTCTGTGCCCATGGCAGGGGGTGGAATGAGATGAGCTTTAAGGTCCCTTTAACCCAAACCATTCCAGGGTTCTGTGGAGTTCATCAATAAGGGTGACAAAGGTACCCAGAGGGCTGACAGAGGAGGTTGACTGAGAATGAAGCACACTTAGCTCAGTAACTGCTCTCAGGACAGAAACTGATATGCACTCACTGCACTTCATGTTTCTGCTTTTTCAGCAAGGATTTGATAAGAACATGATGGGATCTTTAGCTGGAACGACCTTCAGGACTCTCTCCTCCAGATTTTAGAGCCTCTCCATGCACATTCAGGCTGCAGGTGAGAACACAGCCCTTCTGGTGGATTTGGGGCACAGGAATCCTTTGAGATTGTTGCTACTTTTGATCACCCCAAAAGTCTCTTTGTGGCATTTTCATCCTAAATCTTCCTGGCCCAGTCTGTTTCTATGAGTGGTCAGAGGCTGTGCTGTCCCTGGGCCCAGGGTGGATGTTGCCCCCATGGCCCAGCTGTGCATTTTGGAGATGCTCAGCACAGATGTCACAGGACAGACAAAGCTGCTGGGCTTGACTGTGCCTCTCCCTTCCTTTGCCAAGTAATCACTGATTCAGTGCATTTTCCCAAATCCTCACAGGTGAGGCTCTTCCTGGGATTCTCCCTGGCAGTGCACTCATTCCTGAACTTTGAGCAGTATTATCTAGACAGTGCTAGTAATGTGCAGTGAATTCCAGCACATCCATGGCTTCAACCATTAGCCTTAGCAATTGTTTGAGCCCTTAATCTAGCTGTCAACCTCAGGTCAGAAGTGAGAACCACATTCCATCAACTGAAAATCCCAATAGAGAATCCAGGGAAGAGAAACCATGGGCAGAATTTCCAGGGCGTTGTTATGGGTTTATATTCAGGATGAAATTAGGATTTAACCCATCAGGCACTTTTCATTCATGATTCCCACTGAAGGAAAGAGCTTTAAGCACTTTGAAAACACCAGAGGTCTCTTGGATAGTGTCTGAGATTGTGCAGAGGGAATTACTTCCTTCCTTCCCCAGCATGGTCCTTGTGATCAAACCAAGAGAAAACGGTGCCAAAGCCCCTTCCTTCCCTCTGCCCAGGAATGGATTTCACTTCCTGCTCTGTTGGGATGTTTTCCCTGGGACTCTGAGGAGCGTGGAAGTGCAGGTTAAAAAGCTATGGGCAGCTGAGAAACTTCAGCCAGGCTCAGAGAAAAGATTAAAAGTTGGGGTTTGCTGTAATGAAAAGACATCTTGAATGCTTTAATTATCTGGGGTTTTGCTTTTCCTTTGTTTTATTTTTTTTTCCCATTTCAGAATTTGGAGTTGGTTCATGTCCAGGAAGAGCAACACTTCCATGATTCCTTAGGATGTTAAAGATGTAGAGAGTTCTGAGTTCAACTCAACTGTAAAGCAAACCAAACACGTGGATTTCATGTGGATGACACTGATATTTTTAAGCATTTTCTTCTTTTCAGGGGGGGAAGGGACTTTTATATACTTTCTTGATGTCAATATTTTTTTTTTTGCCAAGAGTGTGTCTGTATAACTCTGGGTGTGATGTGGAGGTGTGTGCAGGCAGCACACAGAGTACACGTGGGGAGCAGGATCTTCCTCCAGCTTTGTCCCCTGTTTTCCACCCAAAGTCAGGGTGATTGTGCAGTTCAACCCCTTGCAGGGTTTTATTCCAACTCCACCCTATCCATGCACCGAATACTGCTATGCTAAAAATTTGTCACAACGTGTTTTTATCCACAAACACAAAAAAGTCAATCTTAGGTCGAGTTCCCCCTTTGCATCTGTCCATTATTAACAGATACACACAAGGATTCTCTTCTTTCCAAGGCTGGTTATTCCTAACAGTTATAACAAGGGCTTCTTCTCTGCTTAGGACTTTTCTCTGATAATTGTTAGCATTTTCTTTCCTGTCACATGAACTCTTTATCTCAAGAAGCAAATTGACACCTGCAGATCCTCTCCCAGGCCTCCATCACCCTTCCCTGAAGCTGTTTGTGAGAGGACAGCTGGGACACAGCTGCAGAGCTTGAACATTCCCATTCTCCATTCTGAGCACCAGAACAATTCCAGTTCCTGACTGTGCCTGGACAAAGGTGGCATTTGAGAAGCTGAGCAGGACAGGCCGAGTGTTTTTCCCCTGGAATCACTGCCACAGGAACGAAAGAAGGGAGGGATGTGGCCTCTTTAATCATATTTTGTTTTTATTGATTAATGTAAAGAACTGGTATTAAGTGCACACGAATGTGACCACTTGTGTGATGTTAGGTTTGGAAATGTTTCATTTCTCAGGATCTTGAATTGCATTAATCTGCCTGTGATGCTGAGGCTGTGATGAGGGACTGCTGAGCTCTTTTCAGAGCAACTCAGTTCTCACCACCTTCCTCTCTCCTGAAGAAAAAGATCCTTCCCATGGAGATGACACAGCCCAGACTCACAGGGAAGGAGCAGCTGAGGCTGTGTTTGCTGCCTGTGCTGGTTATTGTTCCTCAATGGCTGCAGGGGCACAAGGCCCTGTTTTTCAAACATCAGTGGCTCAGGAGATGCTTGGGAAGGATGGATTATGAGCCTGGAAATGGAAAAGCAGTCTCATTTTAAGTGTCAGGCTCCTAAATTGGTGGGACTCGGGATATTCAGTTCATATTCCTGGGGTGATTTGTGCCCACTAAAGAACCCCTTGTGAAGTTTGGGTTTGCTCTGCTGCAGTTCCAGGTGGCCCTTGCTGGTTGCCATTTGGAGGACAGGGAGCTCCTGCCCACTGAGGGTGACCATTCCCAGCTGTTTTTCCTCTTGGGCTACAAAGGGTGGCTTCATCTTGTGTGCTTTAATGAGCAGCCACTCTTTTCCCACCTTCAGCTGGGAACTTTCTGTGCCAAGCAGCAGCCAAATAAGAAAGGGAAAAAGGCCCCTTTGAAGTGGAGAAGCAGAACCAGGAGAATCCAGTAGAAGTGTTCCAGGAGGGTTTAAACAGAGCAAAGAGCCCCAGCCCGGGGGCAAAACCCTTCCACCCCCCAGCAGTTCCCTTGGTGCATGTGGATTCCCAGATGCAAAATATTCCAAATGCTTTGGGCAAGATCCATCTGTGGATGTCCCCAGGGGCTGCAGGAGCCACAGGATTGATTCAGTTTGGGTGTAAAGTGTTCTGTGCAATTTTGCATTCACGTTTGTTCTGTAATGACAAGCCCAACACAAGTCCTGGGAGTGAATGTTTCTCTCTGGAAAACTAATTGGGGAAACAGAAGTACAAAATGGAATGGTGGAATATTGAGGAAATTCACTTAATTGGTTGTGATTTAAGCATTATTTTAAAACTGCAGCTGCTTTCACCCCTAATGCAGTTACTGAGTCACTGTACAAGGCACAAATGAGCCGTAGCTTTAAGATCATCAGCTCACAATTAAATTTACAGGTACTGGAGACTTCATTAGTGAGTATTGGACTCCAGGAGATAGATTAATCATTCCCATAAATTTTATTACAAAAAACATTGTTACAGTTGTTTTTATTACAGGTTTTTTTCAGAGCTAACAAAGTGATAAAAGTAAAATCTGTCTCCATGCTCAAAGCTCTTCCAAATGTGACTGGGCACAGCCCTGAGCAATCTCACCCGGCTGGGATGTCCCTGCCCTGGTCTGGGCACACCAGAAAGGTCTGAGCTGTTTTTAGGATGCTCTTTGTCACTGCTGGCAGACCTCAGGGCAGAGCCCACTCAGGAGAGCCATGGGCTGCAGGAATCAGAGCCATTCTGCCATCCCAGGGCTGTTCTGCAGTTGGACCTTCCCCAGGAAATTCTCTGATACCCTCTGTTTTCCTCTCAGTCTCTAAAATCTGGACACCAGGCTCCACCCAAGTCAGTGAAGTGACTTTGATGCCCAACTGTGAGAAGTGAAGGGAAAATCAGACATTGGAATAAGTGCTGTTGTTCCTAGCCAGCTATTCTGGGAGCTCAGTGAGGTTCCCTCCAACATAAATTAATGCTGTTTTCACCTCCAGTACAATTTTTTCCTTCTGGGGAGGTATTTTTTTAAAGGCATGATTTTAACTGTGACATCCTCCGTGATGAGCTGGTTTCCTGTTCCTTTGTCCTTGAAGAGCCAAGGTAGGGCACACCCCCAGGACAGGGACAGGGCACGTCTGTGGCACAGGGATAGAGAATTGCTGAGGAGGAGGAAGGACTGTGGCCAGCAGGAGCAGTTGGACACCCAGCCGTGTAAATAAACACCACCCTCATTGTCCTGGGCGCAGCTGAGCTTTTTTAGTCTATTTTCTTATAAATGCTTTGTTTATTTTGTGTGTGTACAATCCCACCCCAGCATTTCAGAAGCCTCATGGACAAGTCAAAGGCAGTTTTATTCCTTTCTGAACACACACCAGTGTGAGACCAACTCAGCCTCACCAGTCCATAGCTCTACAGTGTATTCTGTAAGATATAGGTACGTGAGAAGAATATCTCAAGAGTTTTGTTTTGGCTGTACTGTATGTATTTGCTTCATTGGAAAAACTGAAATCAATAAAAATTGCTGGAATTTCTTCAAGCTTTCTGATTGGGATGGTTTTATTTTGGTTGTTTTGCCAGTGTTAGGAAAGAAGAAAGGTCTGAAAGGTCTGAAAAAACCCTGTTGTCTGGCAGCAGGAATCAGCTTGGACTGCTCTGCCTTATCTAACAGGAGTAAGGAAGCTGTAAATCCCATTTCCTCCAGCCTGACACTGCCCAGGCTCCCCAGGGAATGGGCACAGCCCCGAGGCTGCCAGAGCTCCAGGAGAGTTTGGACAGCACTTTCAGGGGTGCACAGGGTGGGATTGTTGGGGTGTCTGTGCAGGGCAGGGGCTGGACTGTGATCCCTATGGGTCCCTCCCAGCTCAGGATCTTCCATGATTCCATCCTCAGTGGGTTTCTTTCCCAAGAGCTTTCACAGCCATCACTTCAGTCCATGAAAAAGTTAATTATCATTAGTGTCATTTGTGTCACTGCTAAAAGGATCTCAAAGGTCATAAATCTATTGGCTGTTCCTGGCACTGCAAAACCCAAATACTTTCCCAGAGAAGAAGAGTTCCTCCTGCCTTTCCCTGGCACTTGTCTCCACAAAGATCCTCACAAGGCAAGGATCTTACTGAGGGAACTGAGCTCAGACTGTCCCTGCTGCTGCTTTTGGGTCCTCAGGCCAAGTTTCAGTGTGGTAGATGCCCCAGCCTTTGCTGTCAAGTGAAAGGCAGCAGAGATTTGCTTTGTGCATCTCAGTGCTTTTTTCCCAATGTTTTTGCTCCTTCTCCAGGAAGCCTCTTTCTTTCCCAGTACAGGTAACTCCTGCTTCAATCAACGAGGAGCTCTGCCGGCAGAACAGGAAAATCAGTCCCACTGATTTTCCCAGGGCTAAAATAAATGCTCAAAAAATGTAAAGGGAAAAAATTGGAGATTATCTGAGAGCCTTTGAGTTCCACCCTCAGCTTTTCTTTAGCATGTTTTACCCACAGTGAAATTGATTCCTGCTTCTTTCCAGGGGAGGAGATGCAGCCAGGAGGGAGAAAGATGGAAAGGATCATTGAAGAAGGGTCATTTGCAGGATTTCAGTGGGACCCTGAATTTCCCAGGCAACAGCACATCTCTTAAATGTCTTCTGTCATTCTTGGCTGTGCAATGAGAAACTGGCTGTGCCTATCCCAAATATTTTTCTTTTTTTTCCCAAGGGTAGGCCAGAAGTCACTGAAATTGTTTCCTGCAGGACGTGTCAAAGCAGGAGAAGAGGAGCCAGGAGAGAAGGAGCAGGAGGAGATGTCTCAGGGAGTGTTTGTGGTATTTGCAGTGATGGCTCCCTAGTACACAGAGCAGAACCCACACCCAGCACCCTTCTGCCCCTGGAGCCTGCCCGAAGCTCCCGAGAGCAGCAGCAGCACCTCTGCAGGCTCAGCCAGCGTGGGAAAGGAGCGGAGCCACTGCGAGCCCAGCTGGGGCTGAGTCACTGCCCCACCCTGCCGGGAACAGCAGCAGGCAGAGCCCAGAGAGGCTTCCAAAAAAGGCAGAGCACAAGAGGGTCAGACTCAAGGCACCCTGATCCCATCCCCACTACTGGTAACTGCAGCTAAAACAGGACAGATGGATGATAGAGGGATGGAGGATGGATGGATGGATGGATGGATGGATGATGGATGATGGATGGATGATGGATGGATGGATGATGGATGGATGATGGATGGATGATGGATGGATGATGGATGGATGATGGATGGATGGATGA
>VXBI01013446.1:66562-78559 GCA_013397375.1 Toxostoma redivivum | reverse complement strand
GATGGATGGATGGATGATGGATGGATGGATGATGGATGGATGATGGATGGAGGATGGATGGATGATGGATGGATGGATGATGGATGGATGGATGATGGATGGATGATGGATGATGGATGGATGGATGGATGGATGATGGATGGATGGATGGATGGATGGATGGATGGATGGATGATGGATGAGCTTTTTCTCCAGCAACTGAGGCAGTAATAGGCTGACAGGTGACTTTCAGGTCTCCAGGAAGGGGATGGGATGGGATGGGATGGAATGGGATGGGATGGGATGGGATGAGCAGACTCCTTTACCTATGGACAGGACTTCTCAGCTTTGCCCTGGGACCAGTCAAGCAGAGCCCAGTGCAGACAGAGCCTAGAGCATGGGATGTGGGAGTATCTTCCCAATGAGTGTCCTCTGCCACCACCCTCCTGCCATGGACCATCCCTGCAGGGGGAAGTGCCAGCACATTTCTGGAGCTGTGCAATCCCCAGAAACCAGGGCTGGGGTTTGTCCCACTCATCTCCTGGGATTTGGCAGAGGGAGGGACCCTTTTCCCCTCCACCTGAGCTGGGGAACAGGAGCAGATTGTCCCCCTGTGGCAGGGGACAGATGCAGTGTCCTGCAGCCCTGGTGCTTTGCTAAGGACAGGGTGGTGACCGTGATCCAGCCACAGAAGAGCCAAAGGCACCTTCCATGAACTATCCAAAGGGAAATGCAGCCTGACCAGAAGTTGTCCAAGGACAGCCCCTCCACGCCCTCCAGTGCAGAGCTGGGCTGCTCACCATAGGAGCACCAGTGGGGCACAGCCCGAGGCCAAGCCCTGAGGAGGAACCAGGCCAAAATCATCAATCTACAGGTGTCCAGCTTTCCTTTGGGTAGATGCTGCAGGGACAATCCCCATGTCAGAGCACTGTGGCTATTTCTGTCCATGTTTATAGATGTGCCACCCCCAGATACTTGGTTGGAACAAACTGGTCCCGTGGAAGGTGTCCCTACCCATGGCAGGGGGTTGGAACTGATGATCCTTGAGGTTCTTTCTGACCCGAACCATTTTATGGTTCCTTGATTCTGTGTTTTTTTAGGGGTGCCTCCAAGCATAATTTATTCAGGACAAATGTGCCAGCAGTGCTGGTGCAGGGCAGGGCAGCCATGCCAGGTGTGGAAGCAGAGAATGCCCACAGCACCTGCCCTCCCATCTCTGTGGATGGAGTTGCAGTATTGGCAGCTTCCTTGTTTGTTTTTTTTAAGGTGCACCAACACCTGTCCATAAACTGAGCTCAACAACCACATCAAGGAAGGTTTCTCCACCTTCCTGGCCTTTATTGCTCCTTCCTTGTTAGGAGCAATCTCCAAGGATTAGCCCACTCTCACTTGGACAGCTTAAAATTAGACACTGGAGTCTGAGATAGTTGCTCTGGGTTCCCTTCATAGCCAGTGGAGAGAAATAAACTGCCCAGCATGTGTTTCACCTCATGGCCAGGTAGAGGTGAATGGAGGGACAAATGAACAGTTTTCTATTCCCACTGCTGGTTGAGGAAGTTTGAGTGGCAATGCTCAGGCACAGGAGAGTGGCCTGAACCTCACCCTTTATCTTCTGGGAGAGCACAGACACAGAGCCCCCACTCTAAAACTGCCCTGCAGAGGAACAATCTCCTTTCCAGGAAGCCAGACCAGCTCCAGCCTGGGAGGATGGGATGGCAAACAACACGTTCCTTGTGCCTCTGACAGGAGCTGAAACTGCTGCCAGCCCAACAAAGGAGGTGAAACAGCAGCTCAGCAGTGCTCCTGCAGCTTCTGCTGTGCCTGAGGGGCTCCCACCACTGCAGCACTGCCAACTCCTGTCTTGCCATCCCCATTTCTCTGAAATTCCCTCCTCCTGCAGTCATTACCCTACCCAGGACATTTGCTTTCTTTTATTTGCAATCAGAAGTCTTCAGAGAAAAGCTTGGCACACTCAGCACCACCCTTGTGCTGCAGGGTAATGCATCTTTACGGCCAGGATTAAGAGACTTCTCTGTAAATCCTGAGTGCTCTGACTCATGTTCATTGTGCTCAACCTCTGTGGAAACCCTCCTAATTGCATTTCCTTGGCAATTTGTGGCTGCTTTCCCTATCTCTGGTCAGTGCAAAGAGAGGCTGGGTAGCAAAGGAAGGACCTGATTGTCCAGCCCTGCCTCTCGTGGGGCTCTGAGCCAGCACTGAAATGAGAGCTGGAAATTGGCAACTGGTGCCAGTACCCACAAAAGGCAGTGAAAAGGAGACATCTTGTTCCCCAAACAAGGAATACCATGAATTCACCCTAGTGTCAAGGGATAAGAGGAATTAATCATTTCTGTCCAGCAACACCAGGAAACAAAACTCAGACTGGGAAGGTGAGTGCTCAGGTATCAGTGAAACCTGCAGTGAGGAGGGAGCCTTGGGAGCAGCTGGATTTAAATACACATTTATGTTCAGGCCCTGTGCCCAGGGCTCAGGCTCACACTCAGCAGAGCCTTTCCCACAGACAGGGCTTGTGGTGCTCCTGGAGCACACCCAGGCACAGCTGGAGCCTCAGGCTGGAGGGTGACCAGGACAGCCCGCGTGCCACCTCTCCCTAAGGAACATTTCTGCTCAGGGATTGTCTAGAATCCAACAAGAGGCTCATTCTGCATGTGAGATCATTGCAAGGGAACAAGCAGAGGTGAAGCACCAATTTTGACACACAGCTCCTTGGAGCAGCCCAAATCCCTGCATACTTCAGGTTTTGAAGTGCTTCTGGTGAGATCCTGAATTGCCAGGAGCAGCAGCAGTGCCCAGCTATGAGATAGAGTGCTTGGAGCTGCTGCGATGCCCAGGGCAGGGCCTGGCCAGTTCTCCTTTCAGACACACAAACAAAACTGTCAGTACTGACACTTACATTGACTTACTGTCAATAATGATCCTGCTCTTTGAGCCACACACACAGGAGCTGCTTCCTGTGGACAGAGCTCAGCAGAACTCCTCAGTCATACTCTCAGCCATCCCCAGCTGCTCATTCATGGCCTTCTGGGCAGCTTCAGTTTAACTCCTCTCTATAAAAATTTCAGGTTCTCAGATGCTGATCTTGACCCTGAACACACCCACAGCAGGGTAGAAATTGTAAAAAACCCAAAATGGCCTCAGTCGCCCCTTTTGTGTCTGAGTGGAAACAAGTAGAAAAAAAGATTAAAATTAATGGCCCAAATTCAAAACCTCCAGGTGTTCTGTCAGGGTAAGGTTAATCCTGGAGCTGTTGCTGATTGCCTGGGCCAGGATGCTGAGCCCTCCAGTTCTGCCTGGCTGGTGTTAAAGGGCTTTAGACTGAAGAGTCACTGAGCCTTGAATAAGACAGAGAGAAATCAGAGAGCTGGATGTGAGGATAATTCAGATTTCAGTGCTGTTCAGCATCTCAGGCTGAGCCTGGACTTCATTGCTCTGTCACAAAAAAAGGATTGCAGATAATGAGCTAATAACACTTCACTCTCCCGGCCTGCTTTGCATCTTCAAAGCCTCCACAAGAACAAATAATTAACTGTCCAGAGCACAAGCTCATAACTAAGAGCTGAGAAACCAAGTGAGTCAATGTGCTTGCGACAGCTCCTTGCAGTTTTCAGTAAAAACTCATTTTGGAGGAAGGGCTTTACTGGCCCAACTGGTCGCCCCAATCCACATTCCAGGGACAGACCCAGCCCAGGAGAAGCCCCAGCGACTTCAAAAGAGCAACACCTCAATGGGAATGCCCCAAACCCAACCGTGTGGCTTCCTCTGTTTAATGTTCAGGTGAAACTGCTGAGCTCATACCCCTGTGCTCAGCTCAGCTCCATCCCACTGCACACAGGGCTGCAAACAGCCTCTTCCAGAGCTATTCATTCCAAATGAACTCCATTCCACTGCCTGTTAGTGCAGAATTAGCTTTCCTTAACATAACTGCAGGTGCTACAAACCCAGCCTTGGAGACTGCACCTCCAGCTCAAGGAGCTCTGTTAAGTCCCAGCTCTTATTCCTTGCTTTGGGCAAATTCTTAAATGCCACAAGAATGTGACTTCTCTTGCAGGTCCTCCGCTGGCAAAATACAGATGAGAACATTGGGTTTTTACATGGATAAATGATGCCAGAGTCTCAGCCCTACAGAAGAATGTAGAGATTTCAGGCCAAGAATTTTGTCTTGGAGATTCCTGATCTGTGTGTACTTCCACCAGGAAACATCCCAGCTCTGTCTCTGAGGCAGAACATCAGTCTGAATTAAACCCAGCGTCTCCAGATCCACAGCAAATTCCAGCCAATGGATTGTGGGGGACTGCTGAGGAAGAAACACAACTCTGGGTCTTGCTGAAGGGCAGGGGCCTTTCCAAGGGAGATGCCCAGTTCCAGGACACCTTTCAGGGATGCCAGACCCCATCTCACAGCCCCCAGTCCCAGGGGTGCTGGATTTCCATGCAGGACTCCCAGCTGGAGCGTGGGCACCCATCCCACGTGGCTGCAGGATGCTAAGGATGCTGCCACGATGCCCTTGCTGTCCCTCTCTGCTCTCTGAGGCACTGGAAAGCCCTAACCAGAGCTGCAGCTTCCCCTAGAGGAGTCAGGGGCCTCAGAGGAGCACTTCTGCACCTGTAATCCTCACACCCTGAGGCAGAACTTATGGGTCCAGTTCTTTTCCATGGAGCACCGGGACAGATTTCCAAAGTATCTGTCTCAAACATCGGGGTCTGGAACCTGTGGAGGAGTTTTGTGCCTGGTTCTTCAGGGACAATCCAGTGATGGGTTTTATGCTGTACCCACATGCCTGGAGCTACCCTGGTTCCTCACCTGGTTCGTGGGCAGAAGCCCTGGGGACATTTGCATCCATTTTCCTTCTTCCCAAAAGAGAAGCTCTTCATTCCTTTCAAGCTGTTTGTGGCTTTGTGTCCATAGGGCCTTCAGGCTGCAACTGGGATTCAGGAAATGCCAACAATTTCCAGAATCCTTTAGTTGCTCTTCTCAGTGATGCTGTTTGGAGGCTGCAGTTAATCACAGGGCTCAGGAACATCCAGGGCTGATTGCCCCATCCAGCAAACACTCCGGAGCTGGTTCCCATCCTACCCCAGCATGCTCCTGCCAGCCAGGACCCTGTGCTGGCTCTGCCCTCCCAGTCACACAGCACTGAATCACCCTCCGGAGAAGTTTATCTTCATCAGGAGAGACCTGGAATTGGAGTCAGGCCGTGAGTGGATCTGCTAAGAGAGCTGGGAGCTGAGATGAACCTGGCCCTCCTGTGCCTGATCCACTTGGAGTGGCCGGAGAAGTGCCAGGCTGAGCTCTGCAGGGGACTGATGGTGTCCAGGGATCAGTTCCAGTGGGGATCTGGAGCCCAGGAGTGCTCAGAGCTCCTCCACACTGAGCCTGCTCCCCCCTGGCACAGCCACCCCACCGTGGCAGCCTTGGAGATGTGCTCTGGGCAGTGAGGAGGGACATCCACGAGATGCTCAGCCTGAGGGACCACACATCTACTCCTCCAGCACCCAGAAATGCTTCTGAGTCTTTGCCAGGACATAATTACATCAAAGGGTTTGAAACAAAACAAAAACTCTGAGGTGGAAAACCTTTCAAAGCCAAACGTTCCTTTTTTAGGATATACCGGTCCCAAAAATTTGAGAATTTGAGAATGACAGGACTTAGTTGATTTTAATATTCAGTTAAATATTCTGTTTAACTTGATATTCTCTTGAATTCCGTGTCCTGTCAGTTTTCTCTGAGGTGTGGCAGGCACAGCTGGGTCAGGGACAGCCCGTGTGGCACAGCCGCTGCCACACCGCGTGAAAAGTGCCGATAATTGCTCTATTTTTACAGCTCATCAGCAGCATCTGATTCACTGGAGAGATGAAAGCGTTTCCCTGGATCAAAGTGTTCCCTCTTTGTCATGATATCAGAGTCGGATCTATTGCTCTGCCGAGGCACAGCCGTGTTTGTTGACACTGGCAGATAAAAGGCGTGAGCCCTTCCCAAAGCCGGAGCAGCAGCACCGCACGGGATGGAGCCCGGGGCTGCCACAGCCCAGCGTGCCCGTGAGCCTCAAGTGCTGCATTTACACACGGGGGACTCCTCATTGTGGCCTCTTGACACCTACAGGGGGCTAATCGAAAAGAGGAAGAGCAGCTTCTTACCCAGACAGCGACAGAACGAGCGCAACATTTCAAACTAAAAGAGGAGAGAACTGGATTGGCTATTAGGAAGAAATTCTGCCCTGTGAGGGTGACAAGACCGTGGCACAGGGTGCCCAGAGCAGCTGTGGTGCCCCTGGATCCCTGGAAGTGTCCAGGGCCCGGCTGGATGGGGCTTGGAGCAACCCGGGACAGTGGAAGGTGTCTCTGCCCATGGCAGGAGTGGAACAGGATGGGATTTGAGGTCTCTTTCAACCCAAACCATTCTGGGATTCCGTGATAAACCAGCACCTCACAAAGACAAGACTTAGTGCTGCAGTTTTTAACCCCACCTCAGCAGGGTTAAAAACCAGAGCTCAAAGCCATGTTTGTATCAGGCAGGGACATGAACTTGAATTTTCCACCTCATCAGCAAGTGCTGCCCCCTCTGAGCTGTCAGACAAAGGATGCTTTCCCTTCCTCTGCCGCTCTTCCCTCCTCCTCTTTGTTTGTGGTTTAAGGCTCAGGCTCAGAGGCAAACTGGGATAAAACCCCTCTGGTTCTGGGCAGGCTCTGAGGCTGCAGCAGCCCCAGAGAGCAGGTAGGGGCGAGGGAGTTGTGGTGGCAGCTTGGGACAGAGGTCAGGACTTCAATCACCTGCACCAGAACAGCTTCTCACATGCTCATTTCTCACAGCAGGACATCCAAAGTGAATTACGGTGTAATGAGGATTTTCCCAGGTTTGGGTCATGAAGGGGAAGCCTGTGAATGCACACCCGGGCATTTCCATCTCCTCCAGCTTCCAATAGACCCCACTTGTGGAGCAGGGCACGCAGCTCCTGCAGTGAGAGCCCAGGGTGCAGGACCTTGCTCTTGTCTGCTGCAATCCCATCCTTCACCAAACGTGCTCATAGAGGGGTCTTCGGTCATCAACAGACCTGGGACCTGAGAGCTTCCACCAGAGAGACCCAAAGTAAAGCTGAGCTTGCACCCACATGGCACCAGGGCAGCCCCCCTGCACCTCTGAATGTGCAGTGCCCCTCTGTGCCCCTCCCTGCTGCCAGCACAGCCCTGAACCTCGGCTTCAGCCCCCGGCGTCTGTGAGTGGGTGACACCCAAAACCACACCCCTGGCTCTGCCCGAGCCCATTCACCGGCAGTGCCTCGGGAATGCCATGGGGACAGCCCCGCTGTGCGTCCTGCACCTCCTCTATCCCCTGTCCCCCTGTGCCTCCTGCACCCTCTGCACCCCTGCAACCCCTGACCCACTTGTACCCCCTGTACCCAGTGCTGCCGTTCCAGCTCCCTCTGGAGGGGTTCCACAGGTACCTGTGTATATGTGCACACCTGAGACTCTGCACTTGTGTGTGGCTGTGGCTGTGTCTGTGTGTGCAGGTCAGCCCAGAGCAGGAGGTGTCAGCAGAGAGCAGCAGCAATGTCCTGAAGATCTGTGGCCTCAGAACTGCAAAGGTGCGTTCTGAGACCTGCCACTGAGGAATTTGCCAGGGGACACCTGGGGAACACTGCTAAAGGCTCCTCTCACTCTGCTCCCGCAGAGCCTTGTGAGCTGCTGAGTCCCAGATCCATGGGGTGAGTCCCAGATCCGTGGAGTAAATCCCATCTCCTTGGGGTGAGTCCCATGTCCACGTGTCTTTGGGAGCTGGGGCTGAGCAGGACCGATTCCCTGCAGCACTCCAAATCTCCCTGTGCCATCCCTTCCCTGTGCCTGCCAGAGCCACCCCTGCAGGGATCACTTTGGGGCTCAGCACCAGGTCAGGCCCACAGGGCAGCACCACCTTCCCTGGACCTCAAGGATCCAGTGTTGGGCAAAGAGCAGGTCCCAGCTCCAGGAAGGACTCGACCCCTCAGTGCTGCTGCCAGGGGCTGCTGGTCTGCGCTGAGGAGCAGAGTTTACACCCAGGCCCCACACTGAAACCAGAGCATGAGAGCACACGCAAAGGCAGTGATTCACACACCACCAGGAAGCTCATTTTCCTTCCACCAAGTGCCAATAAAATGCTGCTTCCAGACAGCAGCCAAAGCCTCTTCCTTCCATCCCAGAGCATCGCTGCCTGCTGTGTCAGCGAGGTTGGTCTTATGGACACGGGGCATTGTGTCAGTGCCAAACCCAAACCGTGCTTGGGGTGCATTAAACACTTCATTGGTAACTTAACACATCTGTGGAATCAGCAGAAACCATGGGTGACTTTAACCAATTAAAGGCCATTAATTGAAACCTGTGAATGAGCTGCTAAGGGCAGTGATTTACAGGGCTAACACTCAATGAAACTGGAAGTTTTATAAGGCATTTAAAAACAATCATGAGAAACTTGCAAACGCCAGCTATTTGCAGGAACAATGGAACTGCCCTGCAGGGGCTGTGTGAGGAGGCCATGGCACAGCAACACCAGGACTTGGGACTCTGAGGATGAGTGCTCCACGTCTGGAAGGTGTTGCAAAATTCAGCATTTATGTATTTTTCTGTCTTTTAATCTATAGGTGGTTGTTGGACCTGACCTTCAAGAAACCCAAGGTTGTACTTCTCCATTTTCTTCATGTTTTGGTTGTCATTTGGCCTTGGCTCAAGCTGGAGGCTGGACAGTGGGGACAGTGGCACTGTGGATCAGGGCAGCACAGGCACCCTGTACATGAATTCACAGGTGCTGGAAGCTGTGAATTCCACAGGGCAGTCCAAAGGATGGGCCTTGCTGGCTGCCCACAGTGATGGCATCCAGTGCCACCTGCCCCATGCTGCCCTGCATACCCTGGATGGCACCAAAACCCAGACCTGGGCAGTGGGAACTGTGGGCACATGAGCACAGGAGTCAGGGTGTGTTATCCTGCAGTGCTCTCTCCCTCTCCAGCCCCATAGGACCCAGGTTCCCCATCCTGCACCAGCAATGGGGCTGATGGGCTCCTCAGGGAGACAGGCAGGAGAGGCAGAGCAACCTACGCACCCAGGATGTGCCTGAGGAGGAAAAACTTCCTCAACATCTCCCTGCTTGAGCAGGGACACGGGGCTGGGTCACAGAATCATGGAATGTCCTGAGTTGGAAGGGATGCACAGGGATTATCCAGTCCAGCCCCTGGCCCTGCACAGACACCCCAACAATCCCACCCTGTGCATCCCTGAGAGTGATGTCCAAACACTCCTGGAGCTCTGGCAGCCTCGGGGCTGTGCCCATTCCCTGGGGAGCCTGGGCAGTGCCCAGCACCCTCTGGGGGAAGAACCTTCCCTGATATCCAGGCTACCCTTTCTTTGGCTCCTGTCACTACCCACAGGGAGCAGAGATCGGAGATGCCCTTTGGGAGGAGTTGCAGCCCCTGGAGAGGAGTCCGGGGCAGAGCTGCTCCCCAGCACCAGCACAAAACCCGTGCCATGCTCCAGCCAACCTCGGCACAACCTCCCGAGCCACCGCAACCATGCCACAGCCAGTGCGACACCCGGGATGTCCCCAGCACCCAGGGAGACCCCAGCGAACAGCCCAGGCTGCTCTGCCGTGTCCCAGAGGATTGAAGCATCCCGCTCGCACTGCGCCGCTCCCGAGCACGGCAGCAGCACACTGGGAGCGGGGATGGCCGGGCCGGGCCGGGCCGGGCCGGGCCGGGCGCTGACTCAGGCGCGGTGCCCCGGCGGTGCCAGCGCGCACGGGGGAGGTGCCGGGCGGTGCCGGGCCCGGCGCAGGGATTGGGGCTGGAGCGGGGCCGGGAGCTGCCGGGACAGGCAGCGCTGTGGCAAGCAGGGAGTGCCCGGGTACCCCCGCCCTGGGCGCTGCCGGCCCCAGGGACGGGCAGAGCGGCGGGGCTGCTCTGCGGCACCGGGCACCGGCACGGCCCTGCCTCGTCCTGCCGAACAGCTGGGACAATGGACCCCCAGAGCCTGCAGAAGGGCATATTCTTTCCAAGGCAACACAGCTGACTGTCCGGAGCGTTCCTGTCTCCTGTTGCCGTGCATCAGCATTCCTTGCTGGACCATCACTCAGCCACCCTCTGGGTATTTCATGTTCCAGCACTGTCACCCCAGCCAGCTCTCCCCTTTGCCCTCCACACCTCGGTTTTGAGGAGGGAGCTGGTTGTCCTTCACTTGTGCCTCAGTGATTCTGAGCTTCCCAGAGCCTTATTCCCCAAAACCTGGTGTGTTGAAGTAGGGCAAATAAATCCTCATCCAACAGGAGCACAGAGGAGAAACCTGCAGGACACTCCCATGTCACCAGGCAAGGGATGGGGAGGACAGGCAGCCCCAGCAAGGGGGACACAAAACATCTCTCCAAGGGACAAGATCCCTGTGCATCCTCCCATCCCCACTGCTCTGGGAAAGGCTTCTCAGATGCTGTTTATCAACAGCATGGGACATGTCATAACATAACAGGGCAGCATAACAGCCCTCCAGGACCTCTGGTGCCTTGGACTGGCTGCCAGTCCAGGTCCAGATCCAGATCCAGATCCACGAGGAACACTGGGGGGTCTGCAGGTCGTATGTCCCCAGGGACAGCACATGTGTGACATGCTGCAGATTCCCAGCCAGATGAAAGAGATCTGCCCCCTAAAGCACAGAGGAGAGGCCTCCCCACATGGCTTTATCTCAAGACTTCATTGCATGCTGTCAGTAACATGCAGAGGAGGCAAACACATCTGGTCAGAACCTTTAGCAAGAGCTGGAAATAGGAATGGAAATAGCCTGGAAGGTGAATAAGTGACTATTCCATGGGCCAAGAGGCTTGGAAGCAGTGCCCCTGTCCATGGTGTCCCACAGGGCCAGCTGTGACCAGAGAGGAGTGAGTGTGGCTCTGGTACAGCAAACGCAGAACAAGAGTGGCCATGATGAGGATTGCCCCAAAGTGCAGCAGGAAAAGCAGCTCAGACCACTGAGGTCTATCACCAAACCTGCCAAGGACTGTAGCTGAGATGATGCTGGGAGGCACAGGGACAGTTACTTGCGGGGTCCTGGGTGGTTGCTGTGATCTCTCACAGCCCAGGGAGCAGGTAGGCAACT
The DNA here is from genome assembly GCA_013397375.1 of Toxostoma redivivum. Lineage (NCBI taxonomy): Eukaryota > Metazoa > Chordata > Aves > Passeriformes > Mimidae > Toxostoma > Toxostoma redivivum. The sequence continues at coordinate 67,457 of VXBI01013446.1, read as the reverse complement.
CCTCCAGCTGTGCTGAGCCTGTGCTGTGTCCTCTGGGATCAGAACCTCAGGATGGAGACCACACCTGCACCCCCTCACCACCTCTTTATTTACAGACACAACACCACGGGGGGTGGAGATGGGAACTTTGTGAGGCCTCTGCCCCCTGGAAGCCCCATTCCTGCAGCCAGGGCTCTGTGCAGCCTCTGCAGCTCCTGGGGCTTGGCCTCCTCTCCCCTGAGCCTCTACTTCCAACGGCTGCCCACCATGGTCTTCCCACGGGCACCCTTGGATCTGCAAGGGAAGAGGAAAAGCACGTGCAAAAAGGCATCAGTGACCACACAAGGAGGATGAGGGGGGTGCTGTCAGTGGTCCTGCAACCTTTTCCCATTGAAAACCGCTGGGAGTCGAGGGTGTTCACTGGCCCCACCTAAATCTCGGGACCTGAGTCAAAGTGCCTTGGGAACAACTCATGCAGTTGCCAGGCGATTCTAAGGACCCACCATTTCCTTCCTATGTTTCTCCCCCCCGCCTCAAGAATCTTTCCAAGAAGAATTGACAAGTTGCATGTGTGGCTGCAGAGGGATAAAAGCAGCTGCAGAGGGATAAAAGCAGCTGCAGGATCCTTCAGGACCCAGCCCATCACTCCCCTTAAGCAGCACAGGGGAGCAGGCACTGCTTGGGCACTGGGCAGCACAGAGGATGAGGAGGAGGAGGAGGAGGTTTGTGTGGGCAAAGGCATTTCTGGCTGCCAGTCCTTGGGATTGCCTCGTCCCTGAGCCCTGCTGCTGCCCTGGGGTCCTGGTGTCCCTGCAACACACATGGAGTGGGACGCAAAGAGGACATGTGCAGGGACAAACACACACACACACAAACACACAGCATCTGTGCAGGGACAAACACACACACACACACA
>VXBI01013446.1:6925-66510 GCA_013397375.1 Toxostoma redivivum | reverse complement strand
ACACACACACAGCACCTGTGCAGGGACAAACACACACACACACACACACACACACACAAACACACAGCATCTGTGCAGGGACAAACACACACACACACACAAACACACACACAAACACACACACAAACACACACACACACACACACAAACACACACACACAGAGCACCTGTGCAGGGACAAACACACACACACAATGCCTGTGCAGGGACACACACAACCCTCAGAAATGCCTGTACTCACCCTTTGCTGCAGGATCACGCCATGGTGGGGCAGGAGAGAAGAGAGACTTGATGTAAGTGGATGGGAGATGCTGCCCCTGACACCTGGGGTGGGCTGAGCACCTCCCACATGAGGGGGAAGTGCGATGGGGACGTGAGAGCACCACTGTGCTCCTGGTAGCAGGCGTTAAACACCCTCCTCCACCCTCCTACAAAGGGTTCCCCAGCCATGTGCAGGGAACATGGGCATAGGAACAGGTTCCCCTGGCCTTGTGAGCCTGCACAAATCCCACAACCCGTGGGACTTCCAGCTGACAATCTGGGATTTCCAGCAGCTTCCTGAGATGCTGGGCAGAGCCCCTGCAGGGGTGGCTGGAGACTGGAAGGACCCCACAGGACACAAAGCTTCCCATGCAGAGGTAGGTTCTCCCTGGGATCCATCCCCTGCTGAGGTCTCTGGGGAGGGGGAAGCTGTCTGGGGTGACAGTGGGAGGCCATGGAGGTCTGTCAGGAGCAGAAGGGCAGGGACTGAGGTCCCTGGGACAGATCTGCAAGTCCAGGAATGCCAGGCACCAGCAAGACCAGAGGCAGGAGGGGGAAAGGGAGGAGGTGGTTTAGGAAGGGAGATCCATAGGGAGGGAGCTGGGGAGCAGGGACCTGGAGCTGGGAGGACAGGAGATGGAGAAGGGATGTGCAGCCACTTACACTTTCTGGTGGTCACTGATGCGGTTTCGAAGAACATTGATCTGCAAGAAAAAATGGTGGGTGGTGAGGTCTGGCAAGAAAAAATTGCAGGTGGATGGTGATGTCTGACAAGATGCCCCAGACTGGGTACAAGGGTTGGGTGAAGGTGCATCACTGCTCTCTTTTCCCCAGCAGTTTTGCTGCGGGGTTTAGAATCCCAGAAACCCAGGCTAGTTGGGGTTGTAAGGGACCTTAAAGCTCCTCTCACTCCACCCCCTGCCATGGGCAAGGACACCTTCCACTGTCCCAGGCTGCTCAGAGCTCCATCCTGCCTGGCCTGTGATGTGTTTGCCCTGTGGTGGTGCCAGGTACACATCCCCAGGAGCTGGGAGATCACTTGCACACCCCAGCTCATGTCCTGGCTGGGGAGCAGAAGGAGCAGTCAGGAACACAGAGGGTGGACAAATCACAGAGGCCCTGGGGCTCACCTCATATTTCTGCCGCTTGAACTTCTCCTGCAGGTCAAATTTCTCAGCCTCCAGGTCACGGATGTTCTGCCACAGCTCCTTGGCCTTGTCCCTGCAGGAAGAGCTGGCTGGGGACAGTGCAGGGAAGGGCCATGGCTCCCAGGGAGCTCAGTGCAGGGATGGGACACTGATGCCAACCCCTCACCTGCTCCCTGGGATGGGGCTCTGGAGGCTCCCAAACGGGGATGGGTAATCCAGGCAGTGAATCCAGGGCAAGAGGCATGTGGGAGGTCAGTACATATGGGGACACACATCCCACCCGTGGGACCCTGGCTCCTCAGGGCACACCTGTCCCACCTGTGTGGCCCTGGCTCCCTCTCATGGCTGGTGCCATCAGCCACAGCCCAGCCACGGTGGCCCTGCACAGCCTCGAAGCCCATGTCCCCCGTGGGGTGCCACAGCCCATCTCCAGCCGTGCCATTCCCCTCGACTGGAAGCCCCAGGAGCCGCCCTCAGCCCGGGATCCTGCCCAGGAGCTGGGACCCAGCACAGGGCTCGTGCCCTGGCCATCCCTCCTGCAGCCTGTGCTCACCTCAGCTTGTCCTCGCTGAGGTGGTCGATGTTCAGGGGCTTCCGTCGCTCACTGAGGATCTTCTTCTTCTTTTCCCGCTCCGTTTGCTTCTTCCCGCCCTTTTTCTCTGACTGAGGAAACCATCAGTCCACTGGAGAGAAGGAAGCCTGCCCAGCCTTCGCTCTCCCCATCCCCAGTTCTGCACCCAACTCCCTCAGCTTTTGGGACTCCAGAAGCACATGGAGTCCTCGAGGACATTTTGGCAACAGTGAACAAGACACCTTGTCCTTGTCCCCATCCCTGAGGTGAGGTTGGAGCTGCACATCCGCAGAGCAGAGCTGAGCTCAGGGCAGCTCTGGGCTCACTTTGGCCCTGTGACCCCTGACCCAAGAGCAGCTCCCTGCCCATCAACCCCACAGTGTCACCTGGATGAGGTCAGCCCATGGCCGAGCCCTTCCCAGGAGCAGCAGTGGCTCCATCACAGCCCCCTTGGGAAGAGTCCCACCTTCTGCATGTAACCCCCAAAGTGCAGCATGTTGGAGAACGCCTTCTTCTTCCGCGCCTCCTCCTCCGCCCTCTTCCGCGCCTCCTCTTCCTCCTTGCGAGCTCTTTCTTCCTGCCGGGATCAGAAGCCGCTCAGCAGTGGATGGACGGACACACAGCTCGTGTCCCCAGCCTCCCCCAGCCCATCCCAAGCCGCATTTGCAGAGGACACTCACGGCCATGCGGGCCTGGCGCTCCTTCTCCCGCTCACTGCGGATCCGCTGCTGCTCTGCGCGCTCCGCTCGCCGCTGCTCCTGCACAGGGAGGGGACCTTGCCTTGGACACCGCAGGGACTCTGCATCCTCTCTGTTCCAAGGGACACATCCCTGACCCCAAGAGCCCTGAGAGCCCCAAGGGAGCCTGGGGACAGTGACCCCGGGGAGAGGTGCATCGGCATCGGGCACCGCAGCACCACAGCAGCCACACCAGGGGCATCGCAGAGACCAGGGACAGGAAGGGAAGGGCTGGAGCTGTGCCAGGGGAGGCTCAGTCTGGAAATCAGGAAAGGTTCTTCCCCCAGAGGGCTCTGGGCACTGCCCAGGCTCCCCAGGGAATGGGCACAGCCCCAAGGCTGCCAGAGCTCCAGGAGTGGTTGGACACTGCTCCCAGGGATGCACAGGGTGGGATTGTTGGTGTTTGGTTGATTGCTGGTGGGTGTCTGTGCAATGCAGGAGTTGGACTGGATGATCTTTGTGGGTCCCTTCCAGCTCAGGGAATTTTATTAAAAAAATTAAAAATGGCTCATAAAAATCCAGGTTAACCCTCAGGCTCTGTCCTGCAGGGTCAGGGATGTCCCAGGGCCTGAGTGCCCGCAGGGACAGGGTGGCAATAGCCAGAGAGGGGAAGGCTGAACACGTACAATCCTGTCCTTGAGGGACAGGAGCTCCTCTTCCTCCTTCTTCCTGCTCTCAAAGTGGGCTTCGATGAGAGCCTGCAGCTCGTTCAGGTCCTTCTCCATGCGCTTGCGGTGAATGTCCTGCACCAGACACAAACAGAGCCTCCAGCAGCTGCCAGACACTGAGGGGGAGCAGAGGGAGGGAAGCACCCCCGGGGTGGGCACTGGGGACACAACTTACATCAAAATCCAATCTCTCCCCATCTGGGATCTTGGGAGGTACCAGGTTGGGCATGAAGATCCTGCAATGGAAGGGGAGCTGGAGCCTGATGGGGCTGCAGCAGATCTGGGACAGCACATGCCTCTCACCCATCCCACCCTCCCCTCTGAGCCCCACAGTCCCCAGAGATGCAGAGTGGGCATAGCTGGAGGATAGGGAGTGCAATGCATCCTGCTGGAGCTGCCAGCTGGGCAGCCACAGAGGAAGACCTGTGGCATTCCCGGGAAACACTCCAAGGTGCCTACATGGCTGGAATAATTCTGCAAGCTGCAGACGACATGGCCAGGGCCCTTTGCCAGACCTCCTGAGCTGGCAGCCACCCACTGCTGCCCCCAATGGGCACTGTGTGCTGCGGTGTGACCTGGCACAGGCAGCTGGATCCTCTCATCCTGCAAGGCTTGAGGGAGAGCAGGAGGTGTTCAGCAGGGGCACAAGAGATGAAAGGATCATGGCTGAGGGCAGATCTGCCTCCCACACTGCACATCTCAGGGGCCCAGGAGGACCCCCCAGGTTTCTGGCAATGGTTCACAGTCCTGCTCCCCTGGGCTCAGTTGCTGGTACTCCTGGAAATGTGCACCTCATGCTCTGTACCCCAGGCTGGGATGCTCACACACACACACACAGACATTTTTACCACCTGCAGGGTCACAGGGCAGCTGAGCTTCTCCTAAGGAACATACAAAATGCTTCAGAACTGCCTAAAGACCTCCTTCTCGGGGTCTCCTCCATGGTCCATGTTTTGCTGTCTGTTTCTCTCCCCTTTTCTCTCCATGTCTCAGTCCCACCCTGTTTCCATGCTCTGGAGGCTCCCTGTGCCCTGCCCTTTATGGACCAGGCTCTGCCACATGAAGCCTCTGCTCTGGCACAGCTCAAATCTTGCCCCAGGGAAAACCCTGCCACACTTACTTGGGTTTTGGCTTCGATTCACCTGCAGGTCCCAGGAGCAGGACAGAAAGACAAGGTCAGTGTCACCAAGGGATTTCCTGTCACACCTTGACCCAACCTCCCCCTGAGCCAAGCCCTCCCTCTGTCCCAGCAGCAGGAGCTTCCCAGGGACCATCCCATCACAGTGAGGTGCCAGCCCTGTGCCAGAGGACGTTGTGCCCTGGGCAGCAGCTGATGCTGCTGGCTGAGCAGAGCAGCACCTGGTACCCCCCAAATCAGACAGAAGGAACAAGGGTGATACTTCACCTTCCCCAGGCTCCTGCTCTCGGTCTCCCTCTCCACCTGTGATGCAAAACACGATGCTTTGTGTCCCCGTGGCCAGTCCTGCCTAGGGACACTGTGGGGCAGCTGTCCCCCTCTTTCCCATGCTTGTCCCCACTTAAAACCCCAGCTTCATCCCTGCAGGATGAACGGAGGGAGATCAGGTCCCTGAGGGACATCCCTCACTCACAGGGTGACCAGCAGAGCCCCACATCCTCTCCAGGAGGAATCCAGACAAGTTTTGCAGGAGCTCAGGCTGGAAAAGCAGCACTACCTTCCTCTCCTGCTGTATTTTGAGTAAATTTCTGCCTGAGGCAGCACAAATTCATCCTTCCTGCTGCCCCCGTCCTGCTGGGGAATGCGGCCAGGGCAGCTCTGCCCCATTTACCACAGATCATCCCTTTGGCAACAAATAAATTCAGCAGAAAACCCCATTACAAGGGCCCAGCGTTTCAAGGGACTGGGATCAGGACTGGAATGGCCAAACCCATCTCCCCTCTGCTCCCCCTTTACCTTCTCCTGCTGCTTTCGTTTCATCTTCTTGTTCTGTTTAAAAGCAATGTGAGAACATGAGCACCCCTGGGTGAGGGCAGTCACATCCCCCAGCACAGAGGGGTCCCAGCACCCTGACTCAGGGTCACAACCAGGATCTGAGCCTGCCCCAGCAGCAGTGACAGCACAGGGTCACACACCATGCCCCCAAGCCACCTCATGAAATCCAGTGCTCTTCTGATGATCAGACACATCAGAGCTCCATCCCAGCTCTGGAAACCCCCTCTATGGCAATGGACCCCTTGGTGAAACAGGCTTGGCCCATTTTTGGCATTATTTCAGAGGGCTGGGCACAGCCACCAGCAGCAAACACTATTGTCCTCATGCTTGTAGGGCCCAGACAGAGCAGGAAGGGCATCTCAGGTTGACACCCCCTTACTGTACACCAGATCTGGGGGACTGCTGCCCCTCTGTGCTGATGTCCCCCTGTCACAGCCACGCTGGGACATCCCAGCCCCCACCTGGCACCCCTGGAGCAGAGCTTGGCCCAGCCAAGCCACGGGAGCTCCCTGGCACAGCCCCCTCACCTTCTGCCTTGGTTTCTTGGGTCTCCTCCTCTGCCTCCTCTACCTGCTCCTCCTGACCTGTGGAATAAGGGGCTGGGTGAGTCCAGCAGCGCTGTTCCCTGGCTCCTGCAGCTCCTGCTTTGGGATAACTGTGGCACAGAGCCGGGGCAGACCCGGGGGAGCTGCAGCTGCAGGAAAGGAACAGCAGCTGGAGGAGCAAATGGCTCCTCTCTAACCTTACCCGAGGGCTGCTCTGTGTTCACCAGGGCAAAACCCCTTAAAATTAATCAAAGTGAAGGATTTATCGCCACCTCCTGGCTTGTCCCTCATCCCCTCTCAGCTGCCATTCCCTCACACCCCAGGAAGGGAGGAGGGATTTCTATTGCTCTGCTCCAGCAGGGAACTCCAGGAGTGGCTGAGGAGGTGCCTCTGGCACCTTCTCAATCGCATTTGTGACACTGCTGGAGCCTTTTTCCACTGGAGGGAGCAGCGTCCCCACAGGATTCCCCCACTGGAGTTAGAGTTGTGCTGTGCCTGCTGGCCACAGCCAGAGAGAAGGGAAGAAAAAGAAAACAGCAAAGACAGCAAACCGTGGCTGGCAGATATAAGAGACAAGGCACAGACAGAGGATGGACACACAGCACAGCAGGGCATGAGTGGAGTGCAGGAAGAAGAAAGAGAAGTGGAAGAATGAAAGAAAACCATTCCCCAACCAGGGAGAGGCAGAACACATCGACCCACAACTGTTCCCAAGAGCAGAGAGGAAATAATGAAAGATGCAATAACTACCATCATCTTCCTCTATCCATTCTTCCTCTTCTGAGCCAGGGAGGAGGGAAGGAATAAGCACAAGGATTAGCTGGGTGCCATAGAGTTTTTGTGTGTGTGAGATGAGGACTGGAGCACTGCAGGGGCTTCCCCCTGCAACTCTCTTTGTTTTACACTCAGGGTTTTGCCTGGCAATGCCTTGGAGCAGCCAGAGGCTCAGCCCAGCCCAGCTCAGCCCAGCCCAGCCCAGCCCAGCCCAGCGCTTGGGTTGTCTCCCTCGGGCTGAGGCAGATGGAAGTTTGAGTTTGGGCATGGCTGTCACACGTTCAGCAGAGACTCCAGCTCCCGTTGGGATATTGGGGTCACACCTCTGCCAACACCCATGTCCAGCATTGCCAGCCCTGTTTTGAGTCAAGGGATCACTGACAAAAGAGATCCTGAGAAAATTCAGACTGGTTTTGATCCCACTGATGTTTCAGGTGCAAGCATCTCAAACATGGTCACATCTGCCTTTTCTGGACATGATTTGCCCATTGCAGCCCAGGAGCTGGTCCCCAAACCCCCCAGCAAAACACTGAAGCCCCAGCATTTGACTCTTGGTCCTTGCAGGTGCAACTCCTACCTTCCTCCACGCACTCCTCTTCACAGAGCACACAGGGCACAGACAGAGAAAAGAAGAAGAAGCCTCAGGTTATTGGAGTTGCTCTGATCAGTTTTTGGCCTCAGGGCAGCTGCAGGTGCTCCATGTCCTCTTACCTTCCTGCTCCCTGCAAAGCACAACCGGAATTCACAGTCACATCGAGTTGCTGGAAGGGGGCTCACCAGTGAGGCTGAGAAATCTGGGATTTCCTCAAGGCTGGCTCCCCTTTCTTATAGCACAGGGCCAGGGCTGCTGTGTGGGTGGCTGTCAGGTGGCACTGGGGACAGGGACAAGGCCCAGGTCACCCTGGAGGCTCTGGAGAGCAGGGGCTGAAGGTCTGGACTGGCACTTTGATAGTGGTCAGGGCACCTCACCATTTTGCAGGATAAGAAAGAAAATGAGTGACCTTGGCCTGTAATCCCAGAAAGGGGCATCTCACATCCCATCTTTGTCCCCAGGTCCTTCCCTGACTGTGGGGGAGATGCACAGCCTGTCCCAGGGGGACAGATTGGTGACACACATCAGTCTGGTGTGGCACTGAAACACCAGAGGATTTAGGTCCCCTTTCTCTGTGGGTGGATGAGAAGTGGAGCTGTGTTCAAACTCACCCCTATGACCCAACTCCATCTCTCCAACATGTGCCTCCTGGCCCAGCAGCCTCCATCAGCAGAAGCTGCTCTCAAATCTGGGCCCTGGAGATTGATGCTCTGGATGTGGCAGCAGGACCCCATCAGCGACAGACTGGTGGCCTCAGGTTTTCCCATCCCTGTTTCCCAGATCTACGCTGCAGCATTTTTAATATAGGAACCATCCTTGTCCTGCCCATAGGGGTGGATACAGCTCCCAGCACCAATTCCCACTACTGGGGTCAGGCACTGCCAAGGTGGAGGGGCACAGGCTGGGGGTCCATGGTGGGTGCTGGGGCAACAACGAGAGCACTTCCAAGCAATGCTGCATTGGGAAAGTGGGAATAGGGAGAAAGAAAGGGGGTTAAAAGCACCCCACTTACTGCTCATACTCCTCGGTGACCTCCTCCGTGTCTGACATCCCTGGTTCTCTGGCAGAGTTTGAGGCAGATTGGAAAAAGTGAGGGTTAGAAGTGAGATAAAGGCCAGCACAGCCTGTCCCTCAGCACCAGGACAGGGGCACAGAGATGCTGCCTCTCTCCAAAGCACTTGGAGCTTCCAGCTGTCCCCAGCCAGGTTGTGACAACATTATCTCAGCAGAGATAAGCCTGCTCCCATCCTGTCCCAGGATCACAGCTTGCCCCAAACAGGAGGCAGAAGATTGGGCACAGCCTCCTGTCACACTGATAACTTTGTCAGGAGCCATGTCCAGGGCACTCAGCCCCCCTGGCCCAGCCCTCTCAGGGGCTGTGTTTGCTCAGGCGACAGGAAAATCACCCCACTGCAGTGTTCAGCTTGTTTTGCTTCCTGGCTATTCTTAGCTCAGAGACGACCCCTTCTCTCAGATTTACAGCCCTGCACCAGGCACAGCACAAGGCCTCAGCAAACCCTCCCAGCCCAGCCTTCCAAGTACAGAACTGCTGGGAAAGGGGCAGCCTGGGTTCAGCAGGAGCATTTCTCCCCTGTTAGCTAAAAGGACAAATTTACAGTCTGGTTTAGTAATTTAACCCTGGTTTTAGGGCTAAAACCTCTGCAGAAACAGCCTTTCATCTTTCAGCACATCTGTCTCCCTCCCAGCTGTGCTCAGGACAACTTTGCTCATCACCTCACCTCATTTGGCCTTCACCCAGCACTGCACTGTGAGATCTGCACCCACCAGCCCCATCCCTGGGCATCCTGGAGCAGCCCAGAGCCCCAGCCCCAAGCCCATCCCAGCCCTGTCCCCTGCTCTGGCAGCCCTCAGCAGGGCTGAGATGCCACAGGACGACGCAAGGCAGCTCTGGAAATAACTTCATGTGCTGAACCACCTGTTCCCAGAGCTGCAAGGCTTCTCTGCTCCTGCTGCCCGGAGTCTGGGAACAACTGCCCCTGGCTACATCTGTCGAGCATTTATTACCCAGGATGGGAAGGACAGGCCTCAGGAGTGCTTATTCAAGATGCTGGATCCAGTGTTGGAATGCTCAGGCATGGCAAAGGGGCATTCCAGGAGGGGAACCTTGGCATAGCCATGGCTCCAGAGGGTCTCTCATCTCCCTGTTACTCACAAGGTGCTTTTTGGAGACAAATAAAAGCAGAACTTGGCCCCCTCTGCCTTGGGGTCACCACCTGCTCCTGCCATCACTCTTCCCTTTCCTGTGATGAGTCCGGGGCTTGGCTCTGAGCACCCCTTCCAGCACCATTCCCAGGATCTCTGCTTCCCCACGAACATCAATTCCCACTTTTGCCCCGGGCTCAGCATGGTCCTGATGCCCCAAGTTTGGCCAAATCATTTGTGTGGCCTATGAGTAACCAAGGCTCCATACAATCATTTCATGATACAGGAGAAGAGGGTTCCCAGATCCAACAGTGTGAAAGCCTCTTCCTACATTCTGATTGCCCTCCTCCCTCAGACAGCGTGAGATGCCACAGAGCTGAGGGAACAGCAACAAAATCCAGCACTGTTAAGAGGGTACACAAGAGAAAAGTGGCTCAAGGAAACATTTATACATCCTCTGCACAGAAACACATCAACATTTTCATTAAAGCTTGGAAATCTTGATTTGGTAGAATTAGGAGAACCCAGCAGACATTACAGAGATAAAGAGGAAATATTGCACTGACTACAAAAAATCTCACAGAATTTGCTGTGTATTACACAATCCAGATATTCCCCACACTCCTCAAAATCCCCCTATCCTTTAGCTCAGGGCTGGCCACTCACAGCTCTGGGGCTGAGTTAATGCTTTGCTTTCCTCCAGGCTGCCCAGACATGGAGCTTTCCTTTCCCACCCTTTGCTCCAGGAATGGGTCATGTCCCTGCTCCAGTCCTGCCTGGCAGGGCCAGTCCAGACACAGGAGCATCCCATCACTAACCCACCCCTGGGCTGCCAAAGAGCCAGGGCCGGGCTGGCCATGGCCATCACATCCCTGCTGTCCCCTGCAGACACACAGGGAACGGAGATCTGGGAGATTTCCCCGGAACCAGGGCAGCCAAAACCCATCTGAGCCACCTGGGCACCCATCGCGGTGGTTCAAAAGACAAATCGCAAATACAGCTGGAGAGGGTCCTGGTGCTTTATGCATGGGATAAAAGAGCGCAGAGAGAGCGGCCGGGGGACACCCCGAGCCCTGAGCCGACCCCCCCCGGGTGCGGACCCAGCACAGCCCCCCGGGCCCGGGGCCCGCCCCAGCCGTACCTGAGCGCCGGTGCTGCCGGGGAGCGCGGGGATCGCCGGGGTCTGGGAAAGGCTCTTTGGGCCGCCAGGCTTTAAGGGGGCTCCAGCGCCCACCCCGGGGCGGGCAGCGCCGCAGGAATGTGCCCGGCGCCCAGCGAGGAATGCAACACTTGTGAGCTGCTATTTCGGCAGCCGCGGCCCTGGCCCCCTCCGCCGCTCCCCCTTCCCCCCCAGGAGCCCATATAAGCCCAAGCTATTGTGTGGCCTCAAAGATTTGCTATTTTAAACCCTCCGGACCGAGATACGTGAGTGCCCGAGGGGCTGACACAAGCCAGCCCAGCTGTCACCGGGGCTGGGACGCTGATAAGGCAGCGCTGTCACCAGTGCAGGAGCAGACCCTGCCAGCCAGCTCGGACCCGGCTCCCTCAGCTGCCGCTCCGAGCTCGGGATGCTGCAATAAGAAGGGAAGAGTCTGTTTTGAACTTCCCAGGATACATCTGATTCGGGGTTTTCCCTATTTTCCCCTTGTCGGGAGAAGGGAACAGTTTCCAGTCCCAGACCAGCAGTAGGTGACCAGGAGTGTCTTAGAAAGAGCAACTTTTATTAGAAAAAAAAAAAAGCACAGAGAAACCTAAGTCCTTTCCCAAGCCCAACAAGCAGGATCAGTTCCAGGGGCAGCAGCAGATTCCCACACTGAATTTGTCACCACAGCGGCTGCTCAAGGCACAACCCAAACCCAAAAAACAGCCCCAATAGGAGAATTTGAGCCTTTTGCCCATGGCACCGTAAAGCCACCCTAAAGGCCTCGAGAAAGCGTCCCCCATCCCTGCTGGGTGGGCTCAGCAGCCCAGGGAATGCAGGATCAGGGGCTGCACAGCAAAGGGCTCAGGAGGAAAGGCAAGAGGGAAATGGGGCCCAGCACAGGGCACTCAGCTCCAGGAAATTCCCCAGACAGGGCTGTGGCCATGGCCAGGGCCAGCTCACCCTCCCTGGATCACTGGATGAAGGGTCACTGCTTGCAGGGGCAGGGGGTGGCAGTGACAAGGACAACTCTGGTTCCGCCACCAGGGCCAAGTCCCCCCTTCTTCCATGAGACATCTCCGAGCACTCGTGTGACTTCACAAACATCAGCCTCTGGTTGGGTCACTCTGGCAGTGACAGCCTGGCAGGGGGGTGACACCTGCCGGCCCCACCTGCCCCAGGCAGCAAGGACCAACATGGTCCATGGATGTGCAGCTGGAACTCCCTTGGCCAGGCAGGTTCTTGCCCCACTGACATCTTCCAGCTGCCGTGTGAGGGATCCCCTTTGCCAGGGCAGTTCCGGGGCACAGGCAGAGATCAGGAACAGAACAGCAAAATGTGGTGGGCAAACAAGGCAGGAGTTTGCCTTCAGCATCTGCGGGGAGCCTGTAGGCCTGGACACCCCCAGACAGGCAGTGAGTGGGGACTGGGGGCACAGGGAGACTCTTCCAGGCTTCTTCCTTCCCATCCCACAAGCAGAGGACCCCATGACCTGGGCTGCACCCATACATGGCACAGGGGACTCGTGGCAGTGGCTGCTGGACAGTTGAGTAGGGCTGGGCTTTGATCTTTGGAGCAAACCAGTTTTCCCCAGATGGTCTGATACCACAGCTGGCATTACTGCAACTGGAAAAGAAAGTGGGAACCACTGAGGCTGTGCCTGAGGCTGCAACCCCCCCCAGATGCAGCTGCTTTAACCAGGACAGAGGCTCTGCCCAGCAGGGGATGGGGCAGGCAGGCATCCTCGAAATCTTATCATAGGCCACTTCCCTTCACCTCCCAGACCAGAGTCCTTCTCTCCCTTACAGAAGCCTCCAGTTTTCCCCTCCTGCTGACTCCCCAAAGTCACAGGGTCCTGATGACCCCCACGTGCCCTCTCCCCCCATATCCTGGCTCTGCCCCTGCCTCAGAGGATGCACCAGGTTTCAGAGCAGCTCCATAATCACCTTGGTTTCTCCAGAGGTGTCTCCGGGCTGCTTTATCCAGATGTCTCGCTTTGCCAGGCTGTTGATTCTCCGGATTTCCTGCAAACAGCAGAGTCAGAAGTGACAGGAGGAAGTTTTCCCCATGCATGCTGCATGTGCAGCATTGCCTTGGTCTGACTTGAAGCACACATTGTCCAGGCAAAAGCAGCCAGTTTTGGGATCCAGGAGACCCTCAAAGCCAAGTGCAGCTCCAGCCACAGAAGTGGAGCAAGTGCTACTAAAGGAGAACTGATCGAGGAGCTGGAGGCTTTCCCCAGGAGTGACCCCAGGAGCAAAGCCTTTGCTGGCACAGCTGCCTGGCACAGACACATCTGGGCACTGTTGATCTCCCAGCCCAGCCTGCACTCGCCTTCCCTGGCTTCAGGGCTGGGCTGAAGCTGTGCCTCCTGGGCCAGGTGGCTGCCACGAGCAGTGGCCAAAGCCCTCCCTGCTATGAGCAGTGAGACCTGCCTAAGACCTGCTGAGCCCCTCCTTTCCAAGAACACCAAACCACTGGGACAAAAGGCTGTCTTGTCCCTCTCTTGCAGGTGTCCAGAGAGTAGCCATGGTGGCCAAATTATGACCTCTGAGTCCCCTTGCTGGGCATTTTGCACCCCCAGCCACAAGACCCCCTAGTTTTGGGGGTTGGTTTCATGTGCAGATGTGGTGCAGATGACTCCAGGCCCCTCATGCAGGACCTCTCCAAGCACACACAGCTCTCCAAGCCCCTCAGAGCTGAAGGGCCGAGCACACAGCTCCTCTCCCACTGGTCTCCAGGCAGAGCTGCTCATCCAGACAGAGGAGATGGCATGGCAGAGATGGGATCATGCTGGGGTGGCAGGGTCAGGTACCCCTGTGTGTCCTGGGACATGTACCCAGCTGGCTCCTGCTCCCTCCTCAACCCACCAAAGGCTGGAATCAGCTGTCTTGGGAATTTTGGGCTCACAGTTAGGACACAGTAGCAAGTAGAGCCCTGATATCTCATCATGGTGGCCTTGCAGCTCTGAGACCTCCAAACCTGGTTAAACTGATCTCAAACCCTTTAATAGCTTCAGCCAAGGGTTCATCTACATCCCTTCAACCCCGCCCCGAGGTGCAGCACCATGTCCTGTGAGACTGGTCACTTGAGGTTGACACAAGCTGGTGGTACCTTGCTGTTTTCCTCCTTGGCAGGCTCCTGAGCTCGGCTGATCCACAGATTAATGCGGGATGTCACCGATCCTGGGATCTTCAGGTTGTCCTGTGGCACAGAGAGGGACACCAGGGTTACAGCAGCAGTTCTCCCTCTGCACGAATGTAACCCGGCCCGGTCTCCAGGGCACGGGGAGACAGAGCGGAGCTGCAGCCGGCAGAGCCCAGCCCACACGTTGGCTCCATCCCAGCTCCTCAAATTCCAGCGCTCGGCAGGAACCCACACAGTGCCGGGGCAGTTCCTGTGCCCAAACGCAGCCCTGGCACCCACCAGTCCCTGCAGCAGCGTGCCAGGCTGAGCCTGGTACCCGCAGAGGGGAAGATTAGCCCGCAGCCGGTGCCTGCCCCAGCACAGGAGCCGCTCCCAGGTCCCTGCTCCGCGCAGCTCCTGCCTCACCTTCCTGAGAGCCGCCGGCTCCGCCTTGCTGGGAGCGCTTCCCTCGAAGAAGTTGCGCTTGCTCGCCACCCCCTCCGAGGAGAGCAGGCGACTCTTCTGGACAGGCACGGAGGATTTCACCCCCTCCGAGCGCTGGGAGAGAGAGGGGTGTCAGCAGGGCTGTGCTGCACCCCCAGGGGTGAAAAGCAAAGTCCAGGTTCTGGCTCACACCCTGAGCCCCTCGGGGTCTGGTCCCCCTGCCGGTCACCAGCTCACAGCATTGTACACTGCTTTCCCCAATGGACCACAGCATCCCCAGACGTGCTTCAAAGGACATCTCCTCCCTGCAGGACCATGCAGCATCCCCAGACTCCCTCCAAGGGTCCTAAAACCCAGAGGCCAATCCCTTTTCCTGCCTGGACCATCTCCTCCATCCCCATCAGCTCTGGCATTTGGTGCAGCTCAGGCCCTCCCCTCCCCACTCAGCTCCAGGCTACCCCTCTCTGTCTCCCCACACATCCTCCCCTGCCTGGTTCTGCCAAAAGCCTTTGGTACCTGCACAGCCGAGTTGTACTTTTCCAGCTTCTCCCCAATGGTGCTGCTGCTGCCTGGGATCCTCAGACTTGCACTGGTGAAGAAGAGGGAAGAGTTGAAACCAGCCCCCTCAGGATCTCCTGGGACTCAGCCCATGGACCAGGGGAGCTGCACTTGGCAGGAGAAGCCCTGTCCCACCCAGGCACTCCTGCATTTATCTGCCAGGTGAGCCAAGCAGTCCATTCCCTGCTGGTGTCTGAGATCTCTGGGTGTCACCACCTTTCCAGGGCCACACTGAACACTGAAATATCTCAGAGCTCCTCGGCCTGCCCTGGGTTCAGCTCTGAACTGCATCACCCCCATTGTCAGTGTGGCCCTGCCTACAGCATGCACCTAAACCACAGAGGGGTGTAGGATCCCTTGATCTGGTCACCAAAGCCAGGTTAGGTTGCTCATGGACCTGTTTTGATGTCCCCATGGATTGGACCTGTGCAGACACAAGCACCAACATGGAACTACATGACTCAGGAGACAGTGGGGGCTTGCTGGGGGATATTGGAGCAACCTGGGAGAGTGGAGGATGTTCCTGCTCATGGCAGGGGTTGGAATGAGATCTTTAGGGTCCCTTGGAACCCAAACAGTTCTGTGATTCCAGAATCTCATTCAGATGCAAGCTGCACATTGGACATTGTCCTGTCCCCTGCCAAGCATCGCTGCCCGCCCAGTCCAGCACCCTGGGGACCAATGTCCAGCAGATTTGTGCCAGGCCTGTCAGGCCCCATCACCTCCTCCTCCCTTGGAAAACAAAGGATGGCAATTCCTGCCCAGCAGGACCAAAGCAACACGATGAGAGGTACTGACCTCCTTGTGAGAGGGCTTTGGCTCTCTTTCTGATTCCTGGAGATGATCTAGAAGACACAAGGAGAGGAGATCTGCAGGGAACTTTTGGTTATCCAAGATAAGCAGAGGAGACACTATCTCACTGATCTCCCCCAGTAAAGCTCCATATGCACCCAAACCAGAGCTTATCTTGTATCTCAAAGCTTCTCAGACTATAGACACTTCACAGTGATAACAGTTTTATTTCCAATAAAGCCTCATGGAAGTCAGTCAAGTGTAGCTAGTCAGCCCTGACTCACAGCAGTGATGATCTTGATTTGTTCTTGGTTTTCCCAGCCTCTTCAATTACTTTATTCCAGAGATCTCTTTTGAAATGAAATATATTCTCAGACTGTAGCATGGGAAGAGAGGGAGGATGGATGTTATTTTTATCCTGTGCTTTCGCATAAGACTGGAAAGGCTGGAAAGTGGATGGTAATTCCTGTAGCTCTGAAAGTTCTGAGGACAATGAGCTCCCTGTTTTCTCATCACTTCCCCTGAGTTATCTGGCCAGCACAAGGTGGATGAACTGGACATGTTCATCCTCACAAGCCTTCAGTCAGACATGGAGAAGGAAAAGAGGGGAAAGAGGGAAGCAGGACTGCAGTGCCCAGATCAAGGGTAAATTTTAAAAAGACTTCTGGGAACAAGCTCTGTTCACATAATCCAGAAGCCAAAGCAATCCTTCCTTCCCCCATGGAATCCTTCCCCACCTGCTTTAGCTCTTACCCGAAATGAGACGGTTCTTGGGCTGGCCCGTCGGATGGAGCTGCTGAAGGTGACATGAGTTGGAGAAGGGTCTGGCTCTTCTGCAGGTTCAGCCTGGGGAGGGGACAGCTGGATTACCTGCTTTGAGGGGTTCCTGGATGGCTGCTGAAGAAAAAGGAGACCTCAGATGCATCCCAGCAGAGAAGACTGAGGTGCAGGAGCTGAGCAGTCAGGGCGGGAACTGGGTTGGAGGCCAGAGTTTGAGATCGAAATCCTTCAAACCTTTCCTGTCTCAGTTGGGCATACAGAGTCCCAAACAGCCCTTCAGTGTCACCATGATAGCAATCAGAGGGACTTGCTGGAGAAAGTGATCAGAACAGCCCAGACCAGGGAGGGGAAGGAGGTGGTGTCCTGTCCGCCACCTCATGGTTTGCAGCTCTCAGAAAAACCTTCTCCAAAATCCTTCGCGTCCCATTTCCCTCCTGGTACTTTTGGGCTGTGCCTCTCTCTAGTCCTCCCAGCACCCAGGACTTCTCCCCCTGAGGCCTGGTGGCCCATGCATTCCTGCTCACCTGCTGCTCTGGAGATGAGGTCACTGCTGAGGTTTTCTCTTCCTTTCCCACCCTGGTGAGGATCTTCACCTCCCGGAGCCGGCAGCTCCCCACCTCTGGCGGCTCCTTCGCCTCCTTCCTCTGCTCCCCCCGAGGAGTCCACACTCCTTGGTCCTTGTCCTGGAGCCGTGCCCTCACCACCACCTTCCTCTCAGAGGCTGGCTCCAGGTTCTTGTCTCCTGGCAGATCCCCTCTGCCCTTGGCTGCCTCCTGAGCTCGCTCTGCAGCCCAGCCGCTCTCCTGCCTCCCACGAGGCTGTGGCCCTCTCTCCGGGCAGCTTTCTCCCACCTCTGGCTCCTTCTGCTCCTTCTCCTGCCTCAGCTTTTCAGACACGGGTGGGAGGCACTTCCCCTTTGTCCTTCTCCCTTCTTGTGCCTTCAGCACCTCCGAGAGCTTTTGCTCCTCCCCATCCTCTGGAGACTGTGGCTTCACCAGGGATGGAGGTCTAGAGACAGGAACAACATGGGATGACAACCTAAACATCTGGGGCTAGAGGGGTGGATTTCATGCTGCAAGTGAGGCAAAAGGCTCTGGGGAGGGATATAAAAATCCCACCAACATCCTTGGAGTCCTCCCTGCAGACCAGAGCTTGCAGCCACTCTCATCCCCATCACCCCAGCTCAGCTGTCTGAGAAAAAGTTTGGTAAAATTAATTTTTTCCTTTTTGTTGTAGAGATGAAACATTTCTGCAGCCTTGTCCCAGGACACCAGCACCCACCAAGTCCTGTGCCAAGAAGATCCAGGCTCAGAGCAGTGTGCCGGGTCTGCTGCTGGATGAGAAGTGTGGCAGTGACTCTTCACTGGACTAGGACAAACCCCAGCAACTTTAAGTGGGAAGTGTCGGTTGCAAGTCAATCTGCTCTGGCAGATCCACCCACAGTCCCAACACGACCTGTGAAAAGCTGTTTCCCCTCCTTCCCCTGGGAAAGCAGGCACAGGATCTGGGAAGAAGGACACCTGGCAGGCTGTGTCTGCACACTCCCAGGACTGGGAAGGAGATGGGATAACTTTTGCCCTCCTCCTGAATTGCAGTCACCACATGGCCAGCCTGTCAGCATCAGGGAAAAGGAACTTGTCCTTCCCGCCTGGTTCATTTTAGTCATGTCCAGCCCCATCCACCCCATATCCAACCCAAGCGTCCTAACTCCATCCCATCTCAAACACAGAAACACCTCTGGAGTGGGAGTCTCACTGTGGACACAAACCACCTAAATACTGGACACTTCCAGGATCAGTTTAGAGAGTGGGTCAGGTTATGTAAGGGCAGCCTGGTCCAGAGCATCTTCAAATCCCAGCTCCCTGCAGCCAAGGACTTTGGAAGCACCACTGGAAAGCCCGTGGGTCAGATCCCCACTTCAGCAAAGGTCCCACAGCGTCACTGTGAGGTTCAGAGGGGCAGCACAGCCAGCCAGGCTCTGCCTGCTCTGCTCTCCTGTCCTGCAGAGCTGGGCACCCCTTGCCTGCTGCAGATCCCACCTGAGCTCAGCCCTGGCACCAGCCCACCCCCAGCACTCCTGCTCCCTTGCCATGGGGAGCCCACCTGAGACATCCCTGCCTTGTGCTCCTCCTGGGGAGCCCATCCCTCCTCCCAAGGGCTGCTGGTTGGAGCACAGCTCTTCCCACAGCTGAGCCCTCCCACAGCAGCAGGTGCCAGGGCTCAGTATCAGGAGCAATGTCAGGACCCCACAGACCTGCTGGAAGCTGGGCTGGTGTCTTTGGCAGGGCTGGCAGGTTCCTCATCCATGGATGTGGATGACAGCAGGTTCCGGTGCCTTCGCCGGCGCTCTCTTTGCTGCTCTTCCTCATCCTCCAGGGTCCTCTGCCTGGCCAGGCTGTTTGGGAGCAAACACAAGGACATGGGGAGATGTGTGTGGGCACCCTGAAGCCCTGGTGTCAGACAAGAAAGGAATTGCTACACCCTGGGCAAGGCCAAGGGGCTGACAAAAGTCATCCTGCTGGAGGAGAGCAAAGCCAGCACGAGCCAAGCATCCCAAAGTGCTCCTACTCCACCCAGCTGATGCAGGCCAATCCGAAAGCAAGCCCTTGACTTCCCAACTCCTATTTTCTCCTGGTGGAGAGAGCACTCATTTCAAAGGAATCCCTATATTAAGCAAACCTTCCAGGGGAAGAATATTGAACCTGTAACTCAGCCAGACCAGGACTCTGGAGCTACCACACAGACCTCAACCACACAAATTGGAAGAATAACCACTACGGCACTAGAGTTTAGGCCAAAACCAAGTTGTGGTGATGGCAATTTAATTTTTATACAGCAAAAAGCCTCAGATGCACAAGTATCAGAGGCTGGAGGCAACTGCTGAGAAGCTCTGCCTGGGGATGGGGCTGGCAGGGCTCCTCTTTCCCCCCTGCACGTGCCTGGACTAAGAACTGTTTACAATCACAGACTGAGCTAAAAAGATAAGGTTTGGAATCATCTTTGAGCGAATGTGGGTTGTTGGGGGGGGAGGTTTGTTTGTTTGTTGGGTTTTTTTTTTAATAAAACGCCACACAGAATAAAAAGTTGTCTGGAAAACACCAGCTCTGCCATCCTTTCTCTGTGCCAAACCTGCCCACCCACTGTGCTGGTTGTGTTGGAAAATGTTTTTATTGGCTGGATGGAGCTTTTCAGAGCCAGGTTCATTTCCCCCAACACAAGCCCTCTATCAGCCACAAACACTGCAGGGAACCCCACGGAGCTCCCGGCACCCCAGCAGAGCCTCCCTGCGCAGGGTCCATCCCAGGACCTCATCCCAGCTCCGTCACCCAGGCTCAGGCTTTGCCATGAATTTGACTTTTAGCGAAAGTCAGAGGGGCAGGGCCGCGTTACAGCGGGGACTCGCGGCTGGTTCCGAGTTACTCAGTAATCACAGCCGGTCATAAATTAATCCGCTTTACCCCCCGCGAGCATTTGCGGCTTCTGTTCTTCCTGCTGGGGGCAGCGGGAGCGCGGCGGGGCCAGCGGAGCGCGACGGGGGCACAGGACCGGGCTGAGAGCTCAGGGCTGGGGACAGGGACACAGACACAGCCGGGCTGTGCTGCCCTTCCCTCCCGCTGACCCCACAGCCGAACAGCCCCGACAGCAATCGGACCCACGGCTGGGCAGCTCCAGGCGGTCTCCAGTGCCACCGGGAGAGACGGGGCTGGCGAAGGCTGGGATGTGCCCAGGGAGCGTCCCCAAGCGGGACAGCCCCGCTCCGTGCCCCTGTTTGCACAGCCCCGGCGCTTTCCCTGCACGCACGTTCACAGCCCGCAGGGTCCCGGGTAGGGGGGACACAGATCCTGGTGCCTCTGCACTCCTGTCCCTCAAGCAGTGACAGCACAGAGCACTAATGCTGGGCTAAATCCTCATGACGACCGGGTACTTCTTTGACTTTACACGGACAGTCTCCTTCGAAGTGAAAATGGGATTTTCCTGCCTTGAATTACTGTGGCTTCTTCTGAGGTAGCACAAAACCTGGCGCTATCCACAGGCAGCTCCTCGTTATTTGTAATTAAGCGATCCACCCATCAGGCTATGGATTTGCTCTGCCAATCTTTCCCTCCTCTTTTCCAAGAGGGATTTATTTTTCACTATCTTGCCTTTTGTAATTCAAAGAGATGAGTAAAAAACTTTGGCGAGTGTCCCTGCCTTGTCCTCTCCTGCCCTGTCAATGATTAGTGCAGAGATTTCTGACATTTCTGTTGTTTCAGTGCTGCCTCATCTCAGGAGAGCTCAGGAAATGCCTTCCGGAGTTGTGAAGCACACGCAGTTCAGGACCCAGCTGGGCTGGTGTGGGGGCAGGTCCGTGGCTCAGAGATGGATCTGGACAGGGCTGGAACGGCCTCTGGATCTGTCCCACCCATAGCAGAGGCAGCTGAGACCTGGTGGCCTCTGAGCAGTGGGGTCTCAACTAAAATAAGGAAGTTTTTCACAGTGAGAGCATTGAGGCCCTGGCACAGGGTGCCTAAAGCAGCTGTGGCTGCCCCTGGATCCCTGGAAGTGTCCAAGGCCAGGCTGGATGGGGCTTGGAGCCACCTGGGATAATGGAAGGTGTCCCTGCCCATGGCAGGGGCTGGAATGGGATGAGCTTTCAGGTCCTTCCCATCCAAACAGTTCTGGGATTCTATGAACCCTCCTTTCTTAGATACAGTACTGAGATTGCAATTAAGTCTCGGAGACATAATATCCACTTGGACCAGGATTCCTGCTTTGATCTGTGGGACAGCGTGGCTCTGTTTGAGCCATCACTGCTCCTGCACAACGCAGGCTGGCGGGGCTCTCCTGGGGTCTGCAGGGGGTCAGGGCTGATCCCACCTTGCTCCAGACTCATTCGAGCCCCTGATCCACCTCAGGATGCCCAGGAGCCTCCCCTACTCTGGATCACTCTTTGGGAAGGTCAAGGGAGCTGGCAGTGCTGTGGGGATTGCTCAGGGATCGCTCAGGGATCGCTCAGGGATCGCTCAGGGATCGCTCAGGGATTGCTCAGGGATCACTCAGGGATTGCTCAGTCACTGCCGCTGAATCAGGGCTTGCTCAGCACACGATGGGCTGCAGCTTCGTCAGGGCAGAGCAGGACACACATCCAGGAGCTGCATGGGCACGGGGGAGTGGAAACGCCCCCAGCCAGCTCAGAGCAAGTCTGGAGGCACAGCCCAGACAGTCTGTTCCCCAAAGAAAGGCAAAACAGACCCAAAATGTATCCAGCATGGGGCGAGAATGTTTATCCAGGTAATTCTCCCGTGCCTGGCTCAGCTTCCCCAGGCAGCAGAAACAAAAAAGCCTCTGATCTTGCCCAGTCACAAGAAACTGCAGGAACACCGAGTTCTCCGTGGGGCTGGCATTCACCTCTGCAAACAACAAACAACACTCCCAGGGCAGCTGCCCCCTCTTCCCATCCTCCCCGAGCCCCTTCGGCCACCAGCAGCCCACCCTCACCCCTCCCTGGTGGAAAGGGTTAAGCATTAATCCACAGCACTTACCTGGAGAGATCGGACCAGTTCCTTCTGCTAAAGGACATTCCTGCTTCCCGGGAGTTTCAGAGAGCCCCCAGAACCCGAGCAGGCATCCAGGCCAAGGTGCCGTGGGAGCCGCGGGATCAGCGCTGTCCGGACCCCGGTCCCCGAGGAGGGAGGAAGGAACTCCCTGCAAGGTTATTTCCCTGTGCACCTTTACCCTGCCTGCCACCCGCTCCCCTCCAGCTGCATCACATGGTTCCTTATCTACCTGACACAGGCAGGGCTGTGATTTGTGTGCCAGCGGCGCGGGGCGAGAGCCGCCCTGCCCAGCAGTGCCACGCAAACCCTGAGCCCTCCCCGCTGCCAGGCTCCGAGCCGGGACCCGCGGCTCGGGCCATCCACGTCTCCCAGGGTTTCAGAGACAACTCCCTGCGGAGAACCTGTTCTACCAGCCACAATCCACCAGTCAACAACTCCTGGAGCCCGGCGGAGGAGGTGAATTACCCCGGGCTGAGTGGGAGGAGGTTGGCTCCCGAGGATCCAAAACAGTCATTAAAACACCTCCGGCTGGGCGCAGTCCAGCCCTTTCCAAAGAGCTTGGGAGGGTCCCCTGCTCCTTCCAGCCCTTTCTAGATGTCTCGGATGGAGCTGTCAAGGTCTCCTCATTCTTATGAGCTTTGGTGCAGCAGCGAGCACTCACAGAGTCTCGGGGGAGGGGGCTGGAGCCAAGGGGAATCCCCCTTGGGAGGATCCAACTTTTGTGTGCTGAAGCCCTGTGCCAAGGGGAGCTGTGTGCCCAGGCTCATCCCGCACCTGGACCCAGCCCATCAAACCCATCCTCCCTCAGGCTGTGCCCCGAGACCCCCACCCGTACTCAGGGCAGCCCCTCCTGCCAAGGGCAGCTGTGAAGCCACGGGGACGCTGCCTTTAGCGGGGGAATGGGGATTGTCTTAGGGGCAGAGGGGAGGCCCAGGCACAGCAGAGCCGGGTCCCAGCCTGGATCTTTCCACAACATGGCCACGACCTCAGTGGTCCCACTGCTCAGGCACTGTTCCCTGCAGGAAATGTCAGCCAGGACCCCTTGAGTACAACCTCTGCTCCCAGTGAGATCCATCCCTGCACCAGCCCGAGGAACTGGTTGTGAGGCTGAGCTGGCTCTGCATGCCTCCAGCCCACAGGGGTGTGCCATGACCTGAGCAATGATTTTAATCAAAGGTTCCTGATTAAAATCCCATTTCTAGGAGATAGCCCTGTCAAACAAGCTGCCTGCTCCAAGCAGGGCTCGTTCTCTGCTCTTTTTTCTTCTTGCAGTAATCGCTCGTCTTTCAAGTGTTTTCATATATACAGAGAATTCAGTTAGTTGTGGCATAAGGGAGAAAAATTACTTAAATAACCTTGCAAGCATCCTGCTAATTGCTGACAGACTATATATAGCAGTCCAGCATGAGCAGCTCCTCTAGAGCAATAAAAGCTCTGTGATTAATGCACAGCAAGCACGGTGCTCACAAAACTCATTGCCAAAGGATAGCACTGGAGCACAGGACTTAGCAGGGTTTTCCAAAGGATTAGACTGAACGTGGCAGTGAAAGAACACCCCCAGCTAGGATCTACACAGCAAAGGAATATAAAGCCTCCCAGTCTGCAATTCCTCTGGTTATTAAGTTGAAGAAATTCTAGATGGGCATTTTGTGCCTGGGGATTAGGCAGAGGATGAGCCTGGCTGACACTCGCCCTCTTGCTGACAATTGCCCCTTCCCAGGGCTTTATTTGCAGCTCAGAAACCTTTGGAGCTGAACAGAGTTTCCTCTTTATTCAAGATCCCTCAGAGTGTTTCTCCTCCATGGGTTTGCCTCATTTCCCTCAAATCCGGGAAAATGGTCAGTAGTGAAAATATCCTTCAGCAAGAAGTTCCCAAGGCCTATTCCCCACTGCTGGAAATCTCCTTTATCTTGGATGGGTCCTGCTGGGCTGAACAGCAGCACAAAGCATTCACCTCTCATATCTGGAGATCTTTGCTGACATGGAGCTCCTGTTTTCCCTGATGTTCCTCACGTCTTTTCATGTCCACCATAACCCCCAAATTTCAATCCCAAGGAGGTAAAGCAACCCAGAGCCCCTCATCTAACAGATGAAATCATACTAGATTTTTCTCCCGTGTGTCACTTCATACCCCTCTAAACCTCCTTTGCCACTTTATCCCCAAACTCCAAGTGCTGCCAGATCTTTCTGAATGTCTGCATCACCAGTCTTCCCCTCTGCTGTGACAAAATCGCAGGAATTATCAGCAGTTTGTTATCTCACTACTGTTTCCTCTCTGCTGGTTGATTATTTAGTTCTGTTTGGACTTTTCCTCTGAGCTTTCCTAGACCTAAAGGTCTTTGCTTCTGAAAACCCAGGTCACCCTTATTCACAGGCTCATTGATGCCTTCAGCAAACAACAGTCACTTTGTCAGACCGGATTTCCCTTGACAAAGTTATTTAGGCCACCCTTGAGCTCATCCTCAAAGCACAGCTCATGCTGCAGGTCCCCAGAGCTGAGGGTGATGAAATCAGGCAGAGAGATGAGTCTGTGAGGGAAGGGATGCCCAGAGAACCAGTCTGATGTTTATCCAGACCTGCTCCATTGTCCAGGATGTCCCATCTGCTGTTCCAGACTCACAGCCCCGAGGGGAAGGCTCTGTGCTTGTGGCCGAGGGAGCAGAGCTGCAGGATGTGCCCTGAGCAGGGAAGCTCCAGGACCAAACCTTTCTCTCCTGCTCTGCCCAGGGGAGCTTCACCTGCCTGAGGAGGAGCCCAGAGCTTCCCTGGTGTGATCAGCAGAATTCATTAATACCCTCTAAGGAGCTAGACCAGTTTCAACAGGGCTGGTTTTTCCCTTGGGAACAGTGTCCTGTGTCTCATCACAGTACAGAGCCTGTTCCTTTGGCTACAGGGTGGTGGAGAGCTCCCAGTTTCCACAACTGTGCTGTAATTATGGCATTCCTCAGCTTCTCCCAGGGCCCAGTCGTGAACCCTCCACCTCCATCCCTTGTGCTGGTCCCTCAGCCTCAGCCATGGCTCAGCTCCTCCCTGTGTCCTGAAGCTCATCCCTCCTGCTCTGCCATGGTGGAGCAGCATTTTCTTCCCAGGCTTCCCTCCTGAGCTGAGACATGGCGTTCCATGGCCAGGAAAAGGAGTTTTCCCTCCTGCTTGGCTCCATCCCAACACTGCAGTGGTGCTGTAACTCCCAGAGGTCCCACCAGCATTTAAAATCTCTGGAAGGAGCTGGAGGTCTCCCTGCATCCCTGGGATGGTGCTCTGCAGGCCCTGGAATGATCCAGGGCTCTCCTTCACCTTAAAATGTATTCAGCTTTTGGGGAGATGTGTGTGATGGTACAGAGAGAGCTCTGTAGAAGGGTCTGGAATTGGTGCTTGCTCAGAAACTGAACCAAGCCCAATCACAGCTTTTTCTAGGAAAGGAAATATTCCTAGGAAAGGAATATCTATTGTCTGAACCACCTGGCACCAGCTACCAGAGGGCTTATTTTCCTCTAGAATTTAGCTTTCTATTTATTAAAAAAAAAAAAAAAAAAGACAAATCTTGCTTTGGAAATTCCACCATGGTGCCTCATTGTCCTTCAGGTTCCCATTCCCTGCAGATTGGCCTCTCCATCAGATGCCATCCCTGTGACACTCCAGATCTAATGAGGGACATCCCCCAAAAATTACACCAGTGCAAACTTCTCAGGTGATGGGCAGAACAGGCCTGGCTCACTGCCATCAGCTTTGTGACAACTGCAGCCTCACAGCACAAGGAGTGACAGAAACCCAGGGTGCAGGGGCTAGAAGGGACCTCTGGGGATCAGCCAGTCCCGCCCCCTGCCCAGGCAGGGTCCTGGGAGCCCAGGGACACAGGGATGTGTCCAGGTGGGTTTGGGATATCTCCAGAGAGGGAGACTCCAGGCCCTCCTTGGGCAGCTGTTCCAGGGCTCTGCACCCCCCAAGGAACAAAGTTCTTCCTCATGTTGATGTTAGAGTTTGTGGCCATTGCTCCTTGTCCTGTCCCTGGGCACCCCTGAACTGGTTGTGATGCCTGAGGAATCTGTGAGCAGTGGGACAGGGCTCAGACCCAGCAAGGGAAGCTGGACAAGAGGGATGTGCCCTGCTCACCCTGAGCTCTGCTCCTCCCCAGAGTGCAGCCCCTGAGCCTGGGAGGTTCCAGGAGGGGAAAATTCCTTCCTGGTTTTCACCACAGGGGACACACAGGACAAGCTGTGATGAGTCAGGGGTGACAGGGGGTTGTGCCATGGCCCTGCCGTGGAGTCTGATGCTGCACCCAGAGCTCAGAGGGGTGCCAGGGTGATGTTTCACCTTCACCTCAGGGACTGCAGCCTGTGCCAGCCCTGTGCAGGGCAAGATGCTACAGTCATCTGCAGAGGCCATGGAATAAACCTCACCCCCTCCCACAGCAGGGCTGCCCATCACCACTGGCCTTTCTCCCACCCTCCCTTTGCAGCTCCAGCCTCCAGCTGAGAAATATTTGAGCACAGTTCAGGTGTCTCTGAGCATGACTGGTCAGCAAGGAGGTCACACAGCCCCTGTAACTTGGAGGGACCACGTTACAACCAAGGAGGGATGTTTTCAGATTTCCATACTGTCTTGATGATATTTTTTTTCCTACTGTCCAATTTAATTTGAAATTTGTGTAATTTTAAGATTCTAGTGCTTTGCTTTGTTTCAGGGTTGTAGGCTGCAGTGGAGCAAACTGCAGGACAATGGGGACTGGGCTCTGCTCAGCTCAAGGAGACAGGGCTGACTTCCAGTTCCTCTAGAAAGAGACACCAGTGACTCCTCCAGCATCAGTCTCTCACCCTGAAAACAGCCTTGTGAGTCCCCCATTTGGGCTGAATTTTCAGTAAAAATGTACTGGAGGGTTCGTTTTTAATTCAGTGAGCAGAAATTGAGGTTGTTGTCACCTGGGAGGAAACAACCATGGGGAGCAGAGCTGTGGGGTGAGGTAAGCCAGGTGCCTTTCCCTTTGCCATGGGGAGAGCTGGGATCCCAGCTGGCCCAGGGCCACAGGAGCAGCTCCAGAGCAGAGATGGAGAGGAAGACTCAGATCCCAGTCCCTGATCCAACCAGAAGAGTTCAGAGCTGAATGTTGCATCTTCCCCTGGAGATTCAATCCCACTAAAAGAGCTTTTTTCCCCAGCACTTTTTCTCTGCTCCTTATAAAACTGGAATCTGTAAAACTTTGTTTTCCCATGGCAGTCAGTGTGGTTTTCCACCAGACAGGAATGAAAATAGGACCCAGTGACTGGGGAGCATTATACCTTGAAAAAGTAGGGAATCTTGTAGAGGGAAAAGTTTTGGGGGTGTGTTTTTCTCTCCCCACTCAATCTAAAACACAAGGTGGTCCCACCAAGCCACTTGTAGCCCATGACAAGGGCATGTGGGCCATGGGACCTTGATGAGCATGCTGGGACCTGGCTGCCTTTGGGGCTGCAGAATCACCCTGGGGAGCCCCTAAGTTTGGCTCTGCAGCAGTTTTGGGTGAACAGGATCTGAGGGCAGGCTGGGGACAGGGACAGGGACAGGGACAGGGACAGGGACAGGGACAGGGACAGGGACAGCCTGTGCCCAACATTGACCAGGGCCTGGTGCACAGCACCCAGCACCCCTATGGACTTTCATCTCCCTTCCATCCCTCTCCACCCCACAAACTTCACTCTTCTTTTTTAATCACCAAATTAGCATAATTGTACTAAGCTCAGAGAACTGTTCTCAGCCCCTGCTGTGCCATTTTCTGCTTCTGTTCCAGGCCTGAAGAAGGCTTTGTTTCCATGAAACCTCTCTTGCATTTTCCAGCTCTACCAGTTTGTCAGGTCACAGTTATTAACTCTCCCTGCACATCTTTCTTCCTCTGCCAGGACCTGTGTGAGTTCCCTCTGGGGATTCCCAAAGAGATCCCAGGATCTCAGACCTCAGCACTGCTCCTGCCCAGGCCCTGAGCTTGGAGAGGTGAGCTGCCAACCAAAACCTTCTGCCTCCAGTGTGGGGCAGGCTGGGCCCTGGGAGATGCTGGGGTCTCACCACGCACCATCTCTGGTCACCTCTGGGAGCTGTCACTGGTGTTGGCCAGGACAGAGACACTTCCCAGGGCTGGGCCTGCCTGGAGCATGTCCTGGGGTGCCTGGAATGAGGACTAAGGAGTCCTGGCACCCTGCTAGGCTGCAGCTGCTTGGCCAAATTAAGCTTGAAAAGATAAAAAAAGTGTGGGAAAGCCTCTGTGTGTCAAGCAACTGCTCCAGTCCTGCAGGAGGATGCTGAGGGGATGGAGGGTCAGGTGGAAGGACAAGGACTGAGCATCCCAAAGAGTGAGCTAAAGGAGCAAATTTTCCAGCAGCAGCCTCCTCTGATCCATTCCTGATTTGGGGAAGCGTTTGCATATGAGTTTTGAATCCTCCATGAAGGAGCTGCAGGGTGCAGTTGCAGCCTTGAGTGCTGGTGGCTGGGCTAGAGAAGTGTCCCCAGTAGTCTCCTCCCTCATCCTCTTGTGCCTGGGGACAGTGAGCAGCTTGGCTGAGTCTCCCTGAATTGGCCAAAGGAAGGGATGTGATGCCAGAGGAATTCAGCTGTCTTGGAGACAAACCCAAACCCACCTCCCAAAGCCTCTCCCTCACTCCCACTGCCAGCCATGAGTCTGCTGTGGGAAGTCCTGCAGGAGCCATCTGCATGGGGCCATCCTTTCCCATCCCTCTCTTTAGGGAATGCTGTGTTTTCCTGGGAAGGTTGATCTCTCTTCAAATGCATTGAAAATGGAAGAGCCTGCACACTTTTCAATGCAGCTTCCTTCCAGCCCTGTCTGGGACCTGCCCTTTGCTCCCAGTTTATTGCATTTTCTGCACTTTCCAGACTCACTCCAAAGGGATGGGGGGTGCTGCAACACACCCTGCTGTGGTGAGGCTTGAATCTCTGGATGCTGCAATTCCTCTGGATACCCTGGGAACACAGACAAGGCACTGCTGCAGCTACCAAGAACGTGCTGTGTGTGTGTGGGCTGAGCATCTCCTGCAGTGCCCCCAGTCAGGACACCCCATGTAGTTTGAGTTCTCACTAATTCACCCCTCCAGCTCTGCTCCAGAATGAGCTGACACTTTCCCAGCTGCTTTCACTGACCAGCTGCAGTTTGTGGGGCCGTGACACAGGAAATGGTTGGGCTAGGGGTAAGCACGAGATGTTGGGCCTGAAATATGGATTCACCTCTGGAATTAAGCCTTGAAATGGGGCTGCCCCAATTGCCACAGCTCCAGTGCCTGTGGTGAGCAGCTGGTGAGGGAGTTGGTGTCTGGAGCTCTGAAGGCTTTTCCAAAACAAGAGAAGTGGGGCTTGGAGAACAGGCATCTCTATTCACCCTGCCTGGTAGTTGGGAAGCTGCTGCACCCCTGAGGCTCAGCAAGTGTGGCCCTGAATGGGGCCAGGGGTCTCAGCAGAGCTGGTGAGACACAAGGAGCAACCTGGGGTTGGAAGGGATGAGCCCAAAGCCTGTGTGACCTCAGAGTGGTGTCTGAGTGCCAGCATGGGGACATTGCAGGGTGACCTGGCCCTGGGCAGAGTTCTCCCAGCGATGAGCCCACACGACCTCAGCCAAAGACAGTCCTTTAATACACACAGGGACATCTTGGGGTGACACATCTCAGGCTGAGCTGCTGGCATGGGGCATAGAGAGAGCAGCAGCTGCCTCTGGGGCATCTCTGCAGGGCTGAGACAGGATGGGTGGCCAGTGGCCCTTGGGGACAGCAGGGCCTGTGTGGCTGATGGGGGGGGGATGCTGTGCAGGAACAGGGCTGAGGGCACTGCTGGAAGGAAAAAGCTCAGGTCTCCTTCCCACACCATTGTCCTTGTGTTTCAGCTCAGTGGGAATTCAGGGAAGGGCACAAAGGGACAGAGGAGCAGCAAGGGCAGGCTGGCAGCAGGGATGGGGATGGTCTTCTTCCCATTGCTCCTGTGGGAAAGAAACAGCAGAGGGGCAGAGGGCGGCTTTGGGCACTGCCAGCAGCCTGAAGGTGCCCGTGCTGCCCACAGGATGAGGGTGGCACGGGCAGCACACCCAGAGGGGAGCAGCCAGGGGAGGAGCAGAGCGGCTGGCTCTCACTGCAGGGAGGTGGGGGACAGACCCAAGCCAAGGGNAGACCAGCCCAGGAGGCTGAGGGAGCAGAGGGAGATCAGGACCCAGCCATACCTCTCACTGCCCCGTGGGGGACTTGGCAGCATCGAACATCTTCTTCCTCCCCTCCATGCCCGACATGGCCTCCACGTTCTTGCGCCAGTCACCCACTTCTACAGGACGTTCCTGTGGAGGGACAGGGATGGGGAATGAGGGACTGGCACAGGGCTGAGGGACTGGGACAGGGATGGGGGATGAGGGACTGGCACAGGGCTGAAGGACTGGGACAGGGCTGAGGGACTGGGACAGGGATGGGGGATGAGGGACTGGGACAGGGCTGTGGGGTGAGGGAATGGGACAGGGGTGGGGGATGAGGGACTGGGACAGGGATGGGGAATGAGGGACTGGGACAGGGATGGGGGGTAAAGGACTGGGACAGGGCTGAGGGTGAAGAACTGGCACAGGGCTAGGGGATGAGGGACTGGCAGCCCTGCCCTGTCCCTCCCCCTGCACAGGGCCCTCAGCTGCCCCCTGTCTCTCTGCCATGTGTCCCTGCACAAGGACCTGGCTGGAGGGGTGGCAAACAGCAGCCTGATCTCCACAGGGAGATCTAGACCCATGTGGATACTCCCCTCCACAAAGCCTGGCCAAGTTGCATTCATGCACCAGAAGGCTCAATAAGCCCAGAAAAATTTCTTTAGGAGGAAGAAACCACGTTGGACTTTGGGTTTACACCAGCACAGTGGGACAGATGTTTTTACTGAAGTAAAAACACTTCCTGCATTGCCCTCCCACCTCCATCTTCTGTGAGCCTTTGGTGGGGACTGCGATTGTTGGAGCCTGGCAGACACTCCCAGAGCAGACAGGGGAGGTGACAGCAGCTCTGGGCAGGTGACAGCAGCTCTGGGAGCCCAGGTGTCTGCTCTGCCAACCCCCAGCATTCGAGATTTCAAGCTATGCCCCAACACCATCTCACCACATCTAGAACAAACACAGATCCCTTCTCCACCTGGTGCCCAGGGCTGTAAGCACAGTTTCCACTCAAAGGAAAGGGCTGGAAAAGTGCTATACCACAATGGGGGGACAAAGGAAAAACAACTGAAAATGGAGATTCTCATCCGATTCTCATTCAACCTGCTGAGCTGGAACGAGGTGGTGAAACCTCTTTGGGGAGAGGGGATCCCCAGCTGTGCCTGGGATGAGGCACAGCTGCTGGTGCTGGGGCATCTGCACACCCCAGGCAGGTTTGGGCATCGCTGGCTTTGAGACTTTCCCTTCTCACACCCCTGCCAAGCTGGTGGGAACTAAGCCATTTATCTTAGGCCAAGTGCTGGGCTGCTCTGTTTTATCTAATCTGGGTCTGGGAGTTCCCTGGGAGTTTTCTGGGTGTGATTGTGCCCAATAGGAGCTCTCCTGGTTCCCTACAAGATCAAAGATCAGACTCTGTATGTGCAGCTCAGCAGTGGTGCCAAGGGGGCCCAGGTGAGAGACCCCCCCCACACACTCTGGGAGGGAAGAGCACCATGGACACAGCCCTAAATCTCACATTACCATCCACCAGTTGCCTGGCCCAATCAAACTGGTCCTACGAGGTCCCACAACACCCCACGATGGGAAGGGCCTCATAAGTCTTTCCAAGGCTGATAAGGGGTGAACACAGGGTACCCTGGAGAAGGGCAAGGACACCCCTAGAAGTGTGTCCATCTCCAGCCTCCAGAGGATTCACCCACCTTCTCTGTGTCCTCCTTCTTGACAGACTTCAGGTTGGCCCTGAGATCCATGGACACCTTGTGCTTGGAGCCCAGCAGAGCCCTGAGCATGGCATCGGCCGAGACACGAACCCGGCGCAGGGGAGGGCGCTTGAACTTCCCTCGGAGATCAAGAACTTTGATTTTCAGATCTTTGATCTGCAGGGGCAGGGGAGGAGTGTGAGGTCACTGCTGGGCTGCCTTGCACAAAGAGCCCCTGTGGGAAGCAGTAGGCTCTGCCAGCACCGACCCCCAGAGGGGTCTGCACCTCTCCTGCAGGACCATCCACAGCAAGCTCTGCCCACCCAGGCTCAGAGCTGGGCTCAGCTGGCAGCTGTACCATGAGAAGCTCTCAGACCCACAGGGCTGGGCAGGAGAGCGAGGAACCTCTCTGTTGACCCTGAGGATAATTTGGGTTCCCCTGGGCAGGGATGAACCTTGCTCTGAGCAGTTCCTTGCAGAGCAAACACCAGCCCTGAGAAAACCCTGATGTCTGTCCCATATTCCAGCTCAGTCTGGTCCATGACACATCCCCACTGAGGCCAGAGCTGCCACTGGGAGGGAGTTTCCAGAAGGAACCAGCCCGTCCTTCCTCCTACCTCCCGGGTATTATGGTTGCATTTCGCTTCAATGTCATATCTCTCCTCATCCACAATTTCCACCTTCTCGTGCAGCTCCCTGCACAGGTCCTGGGGCCAAGAAAATAGGAGAGCAGTGAGTGAGGCCCCTCCATGCTCCCAAGGAGCTCGCTGCAGCCTCGGGCCTGAGGAATACCTGGAGCTGGCTCAAGGAGAGCCCACTGGTGTGCAGTGGAGTGACCCGCTCAGACAGGTACCTCTCCTTCTCTGCCTGCTTGTCCACAATCTCCTGATCCCACTCCTCCTTGGCCTTGGCCAGCATCAAACTCTGTGAGCACAAGGAAATGGCAGAAGTGAGAATTGAACAGGCCTGTGGCTCCCCCTGAGCCACTCACACAACATCTGCAGGATGGGACAGTCTGGTGTGCCAATCCCTGCTGTCCCCAAACACACATCAAAGCCTCCCCAGAGCTCTGGTGTGGGGCCCTGGGGGCTGTGGGGGCTGTGGTCCCGCTGGGTGCTGACGTGGGCTCTGCTGGGGCAGGGAATGTTTATCCCAAGCCGGAGCCCGGGGAGCTCCCAGGCTTGTGCTGAGCATAAATGGGCTGAGACTACAGAGCTGAAGGTGTGGGGGTCTCTCCCCACCTCAGTGAAGAGGAGGTTTGTTTGGACCACAAATCCCACATGAGTGAGAAGAGAAAGGTGGGGTGGGAGCTGCTCCCCACAGCCCATCCTTGAGCTGCTCCTCGTGCCTGTCCCACCGACCCCACGCTCCAACCTGGCTCCTTTCCCCCAGCAAGACAAACCCCAGGGAGTTTCCAGCCCTCGGGACTCACCTTCAACAAGAGTTTGCGTGAGGCTGTGATCTTGGATTTTCTCTAGGGGAAAGGCAAGGGAAAGAAAACACCCTTTGAAAACAAACACGCAGCAAATGCAGAGCAGCACCGAGATCCTCTCCCAAAGGGAAAGGTGCTTACCTCTCTGCAGGCAGGTGAGCAGCCAGGGAGGAGCAGAAAAAACAAGAGAAGAGAACAGGGCATCAAAGAATGAGAGTAAAAAAGAGGGGAGAGTCAAGGAAAGCATCTCGTGTTGTTGTAGTTGGTTCCTTATTTCTGTGTCTCACAGCTGCCACCAGCATGTGAGCCAGGTCTGAGATGAAGGTGCCCTCTGGAAATGCAGTGGGAGCTCAGGGCCATAGCTAAGAAAGCCAAAATGTCACTCAGGTGTGACAGGTGAGCTGGCACTGTGCCCATCATGCCAACCCCAGCTCAGTCCCTGCGGTTCAGACCCCTCATTCCCCCACTCTCACTTCAGCTGGGTCAGCCTGGATCCTGCCCAGGTTCACAGGGTTGAGACATCCCCAGGTCATTGCTCCAGGAAAGCTTTACAAGGACTTTCTCCCTTCTCTGCTCACTAGGGAATGTGTTGGATTTGTACAGTGAGCTACAGAGAGCCTCACGGCAAATCCAGAGATGCTGCCCCCCTCAGATCTGCATTTTGGGATCCAGCTAATTCCCCAGGTTTGAACTGGGACATTGAAAGGGTGAACAATTTGCATTTAAAGACAGTTTTTGGAAGGGGAATGGCACAGAGGTCTGGGGCAGGGTAGCTGATCCTCCCCAAAGGGACAAGCGCAGCCGGGCGAGGCTTTTCGGGGTCCAGGGGGTCAGCAGCTACTCACGGCTCTGGCATCGCGGCGTGCGCTGTTCCCTGCCAAAGAAAGGGACAGCAGCTGGGACAAAGGTGCCGATCCCGAAGGCACACAGAGCAGGAGGCAGCGAGGGAGCGATGCCGAGGTGCGGTGCTGCCCCGCGCTGTCGGCCCAGGGAAGCAGCTCCATCCCCCGTGAAACACGGGACGAGCCCGGGCTCCAGGAAATCCCCACTGCATCTCGGGCAAGCTGCAGCGTGCCGCCAGCCGGCCCTGCAGGGCTCGCCTCCTGCTCCTCGGGGCCTTTCCCAAGCTCCGAGCTCTTCCCCCGCCGGCTGTCGCCCGCCCCAGCTCGGGGCAAGGGATGGAGGCTGGAAATCTGAGGAGAAATGGGGGTGCCTCGGGGGCTCCCCCATTGTGTCGGCTCAGGGAGTCCTGTTCTGCAGCTCCCGTGGGCAACAGCAGGGATGGGAGAGCCAAAACCCATCTGGGGAGTGCCAGAGCAAAGGCAACACCTCTGCTCTGGAACCAGGCTGAGGGCTGGGGTTGTCCAGTCTGGAGAAGAGAAGGATCCAGGGAGAGCTGAGAGCCCCTTCCAGTGCCTAAAGGGGCTCCAAGAGAGCAGGACAGGAACTCTGGGACAAGGGTTGGAGGGACAGGACAAGGAGAATGTCTTCCCACTGCCAGAGGGCAGGGTTAGCTGGGATAGTGGGAAGGAATTCTTGTCTGTGAGGCCCTGGCTCAGGTTGCCCAGAGAAGCTGTGGCTGCCCCTGGATCCCTGGAAGTGTCCAAGGGCAGGCTGGACAGGGCTTGAAGCAACGTAGGATAGTGGAAGGTGTCCCTGCCCATGGCAGGAGTGGGACTGGATGGGGTTTAAGGTCCCTCCCAGCCCAAATAATTCTGGGATTCTCTAAGTCAGTGCCCACAGCTGAGCAGGTTCCTTCTGCAGCCACATTCCAGGTGAAACATTCAGTGTTTCCTATTTTGCATTGCCTGGTGATCCCAAGCCCCGGCAGCTGCTCCAGCCCACGCTGCTCCCCTGGCCCTGCTCTGACCCCTCCTGTGCTGAGCAGCCAGGGCACCCTGTGAGCCCAAGCAGCAGAAAAATGTGGGGGGAAATACCAATCCTTTTTAAATTTTAATTTTTTTCCCCTCAAATGGCATTTTCCAGGAGTGAAATGGACAAGCTGGGATTTTTTGCCTTGATCCTTTTGCATCCCCTCCCCCGAATTTTGAAATTTGGAAGCTGCTTTAGACCCCAAAGATTCATGCTGGGGGAAATGAAAAGCTGGTCTCAAACAGCCGCTCCCAGGTTTGTGTGGAGCCTGTGCCAAGCGAATCTCAGGGCACCTCCTGCCTCTGTCCTCTTGTCCCTGTTCCCTTCCCATGCCCCTACAGCTCAGCCAGAGACATGTCCTGAATAAATGGAATTTGGGGGGGACGTGGGGGGAATGTAATAAAATCCCAGCAGGAATCATCTCCCCCAGAGCCTCCCAATCCAGATCCCTGGATTTACAAAGGAAAATCCCAAGAACAGAAATTTCTTTGTCCTCAAACCACATCAGACAGATCCTGCCTCCTGCCTTTGTGGAGATTTCTGATGCTGTGACAAACATCCCAGAGGACACCAAGCAGCACTGGTGCCTTGAGCAGGCTGGGTCCCAGCTGCTGCCCCCCAGTTTATTTCGGGAGTGGCAGAGGAGCCTTTCTCTCCCTGGAGCTGAGGAGGGCTCTCAGCGTTTCCATTGTCCCCTGCTGAAGCACAGCCCAGAATTCCAACATTCCTTGGGGTGGGATCCACACCACACCTCGAGCTCATGACCTCTGCCAAGGTCAGTCACATTTTAAGGCCAAACAGTCCTAAATTGGCTTCCAAAACAAGAGCAGGGACTCAGTTGTGCCAGTGAGACATCCCCAGCAATCCCCAATGCCAGGACTTTTGGACTCCAATTGTATCTGGACCATCCATGAGAGACTTGGCTCCCTGATGGGGACAAGAGGATCTGGCCAAGCTAATTCTGCACTATTTGCACTGTCCCAGCTATAAAAAGCTTATAAAGCTTATTGAACCACTGGATCATGTAAATCCTTAAAAGAAATAATCCCATAAACGCAAACACAGTGAATCCTGACATCTTCCCCCATCCCAAGATGCTGGAGACAAGCCACAAGCACTCTCCCAGCTACCCCAGCTCCACACTCTGTTCTCACCCTGAACCTCTGACCAGTGAGCCAGGCTGGAACTCTTGGGCAAGTGCTCCCCAAACAGTTCTGTTTGTCACGTTTTGGAAAAAAAACAGGCAAATATCAGCTCCAAAGTCTTTGTCCCCATTACAGCCTCACCAATCCTCTCTCCAAGAGCAGAGGAAATGTCTGATCCACCTCAGAGAGGGGGAGAAATTGAGGTCAATTCACGTGCTGGGGGTTCCTCTCTGTCACATGCAAGTGCTGGGAGTCTCGTGCCCATGTCACCACCAGCACACCCAGAGGGGGACATGGGGCAGTGGCAGTGTCTTACCTGGCTGAGCAGCAGGGAGGTGACGCCTGGCCTCGGGACAGCCGCGCTCTGCTGGGGCTGTGGCTGGGGGGTGGGTATTGAATCCCAGCCCTGCCTGCAAGTGGTCGGTAAAAATAGCACAAATCCCCTCCTCTGCAGGCATCTGCTGCAGCCTTGGGTGTGCTGGGACTGCTGCTCACACCTGGGGCATGCCTGGAACACAGGGACACACACACAGGTCACCCATGTGTCCCTGCACTCCAGGGCACCCACAACCCCCCTTTGGTTCAGAGAATTTCAGGGCTGTTTGCATGGGAATCATCCCAGAACGCTTTAGGTGAGAAGAGACCTTAAAGCTCATCCAGTCCCACTCCTGCCATGGGCAGGGACACCTTCCACTATCCCAGGTTACTCCAAGCCCCATCCCACCTGGCCTTGGACACCTCCAGGAATGGGGCAGTCCTGTGCATCCTGGAGCCCTGTGCCAGGGCCTCAGCACTTTCACAGGGAAGAATTTCTCCCCACTTTCCCATCTAACCCTGCCCTCTGTCAGTGGGAAGCCATTTCCCTTGTCCTGTCCCTTCAGACCCTTGTCCCAAGTCCCTACCCAGCTCTCTTGGAGCCCCTTTGGGCACTGGAATGTCCCCAGCTCAGCATCTGCTAACACATGAGTTGCTGGGGACACAGAGATAGGCTCAGGCTGACCAGTGCTGGTGATGCCGTGGGGATGGGCTGGATCCTCCTGGCACCTCTGCCTTGCATCTGTCCAGTGGGACAAAGCTCCAAAGATGCTGCAAAAAGCAGGGCAGGGAGTGTGAACAGCCTGGGAGTTGCTGCCATGCTGACCCCTGCACACAGGGGCACACAGAACAACATTGGCCAAGGAGCTTCCTGGGAGCCACCAGAGCCACCAGAGCAGGGCAGTGAAGCTCATCAGACCAGGCTGCATTGCTGAGGGATGATGGTGTAAACCAGCAAATGTGGAGTCCGCTTCAGCTTCAGGCCAGGCAGGGTGGGGACCAAGGAAGGTGCAGTCCTCTCTTTAAGGAGAGAGAACAGCCCCACTCACCCAGCACAGCACCACAGCTTGGCATGCTCAAGCAGCTCCCAGCCTCCCACAGGCCCTGAGGTTTTCCCCATGAAAAGCAGTGAAAAAGCTGTTGTCTGTCCCCACTGCTCCCCACAAAGCCCCTTGCCCAGTGTCCCCTTGCATGACAAGGACTGCAGGGCAGGCAACACCTGTTCCCCTGGATAATTTTAGAGACAAACTTAGGAGCAAACAATTCCCAACGTGGGGCCCAGCAGGGACAATGCCTGGCATGTTAATCCTGGGGCTTTTATGGCCGGGAGGGACACGCAGCTGCAGGAGTGGGGCAGCTCCCATGGTGGGGAGCACAGACAGCCCCATCCTGCAGAGCCCTCCTGGCTTCTTCCCTGCCTGGACACCAGCAAGAGCTGCTGAGCGATCGGCGGCAGCAGCAATGGCAGTGGCAGTGCCATCCTCGTGTGAATTGCACCAAGCAAGTCCCAGTGGGCAGGGAAAACTCCCCTGCATCCAGCGCACCCCCGGCACCCCTGCAAGGACCCTTCCCTGGCTCCGAAGCCAGCGCAGAGGATCTGCTCTCACTCCCAAGCAGGAGGAGGAGGCTTTAACCAGCCCCGTTAGACCTTTATAAGGAAAAGCCCCCACGGGGCCAGGCCTCCAGCATCTTTCCTCCCGGATGCCTTGGGATTGTTTTCGGAGCACAGAGGAGCCAAAATTAGCCCGTGACAAAGGCGCTGCATTCCCGCAGCTGCGGGGATGGGGCGGGGGCTGCTTCGGATGCCATTTGCTCCAGTCTCAGGTTTCATCCTCTGCTGGGACCCGGAGTGAGAAGAAAGAAAGGGCAGGAGAAGGATTGGGGGACCCCTAGATTTAGGTTTTACCCATGAGTTTCAAAGCCCCGGCTCTGCCGTGGGGGATGCACAGAGGGACTGGCAGGGGACCAAGATCGCCCATCCCTCCTCCCCAGCTGACACAGAGAGGACGTTCTGAGTCCCCATCCCCATCCCTGGCTCACAAACCACAGGGAACTGCCTCCAGGCTGTTTTATCAGGTGCCACCTGGGCCTTGGACACCACTCTGAGCTGCTGGGGTGGGAAGGATCAGGCTGGAAATCTATGGGGTAGAGGAGTGCTGAGGGCAAATGCAGAGCAAAATACTAAAAATATATCTGGGATTGGCTCCGTGGGTCAGAGCTGGGTGCTAATAACACCCAGGTCATGGGTTTGATCCCCATTCATTTAAGAGTTGGACTCAATGATCCTCGTGGGTTCCTTCCAGCTCAAACTATTCTGTGATTTTGTGATTTGTCCATGTGCTGCTGCTGCTGTTGCTACAAATCAAATATCCCCCTGTTACTGGGAGCCACTGGTTGAAGGGAAGGGTTCCCCATGGGCTGCCACCAAGGGGATGGATGCCAACAGAAAATTCCCAGAGAGCTGTAGGGGGAGGTCAGACCCAGCCAGGATCAGGTTCCCAGGCACAGCTCCTTGTCCCTGAATGTCCCTGTGATCTACACGTCACCTCTGTTTAGTCTCTTACAAGTGAACCCCCTGGCACATGGTTAGAGGGATGGGGCATTTTCCCCCTCTGGACTTTCCAAGTCCCTGGAGGGTGCTGGTGCATCAGCCCCACACCCATGGCAGGGGCTGCCAGAGCTGCTCAATGGTCTCTGGCTCCTCAAGGTCTTGGGACTCCAAATGCAAAGGCACCTGACTCCTGTGAGCAGCTCAGCCCTGGGGGGAATTTCCTCACCCTGCTGCATCTGTGAAAAAGTCCCACCAAACCTGAGGGATGCCCCGAGATGGAAAGGGGGCCAGAATTTGTATAATCATCACAGCCTGGCCTGGGAACCAGCACAGCCCCAGGACAGGCCCCAGATATTCCCCACGGGGCTGAAAGACCTCTCTGAGATCATCTGCCCCACTGATCTTCACCCCATTGCATCAGCCCCTCCAGGACATTCCCATTTCCCACTGCCTGGCAGGGCAGAGGCTTCTCATCCCTTTGGGATGTGCTGTTCCATGTCCTGCTCCTGCAGCCACAGCCCCCTGTTCTGGGAGCCCCAAGCTCCACACCCCTTGGGCCTGGCTCAGCTCAGGACAGTCCCCGTGCCAGCCCCTCCATCCACGGGCACAGGACTCGCCCTCCCCACTTGGTACAGAGAGCAAATCCATTGGAGGCAGCTCTGGGGCTGGATGCCAAAGGAGGACAATTATCCCAAAATGCAAGAAACACCTGCCACTTCTAGAAATATCATGGACAGTTTGTTTTTCTCTGATTGAATACTTTGGGGAGGCCTGAAATATTTGCAGAAGGTGCCAAAGCTGAGGAGGGTTCCCCAAAAGCCATGGGGCCCTTTAGAAACAGCACAGGCTCCTGCCTCGTGCCCCTGGCACATGGAAAAGGCTTTATTAAATAAGGAGGAATTACTTCCTTTGGGATAGTGGAAAGACATTGAAATGGAGCTGAGCCACCCGCTGAAGACTTTAAACTTTCAATGGCTTTGCCAATGACACATGAAACCTTCCCAGTGCTGATCCTGTGGGTTCTTCTCACCAGGAGGGGGATTTGGGCTGTTCTGTGCCAGTGGCAGCCCTGGCTCAGCAGCGACGTCAGTTTGAGTATCACAAAGTCCAGGCTGGTTTCC
This sequence comes from Toxostoma redivivum, assembly GCA_013397375.1. Taxonomy (NCBI): domain Eukaryota; kingdom Metazoa; phylum Chordata; class Aves; order Passeriformes; family Mimidae; genus Toxostoma; species Toxostoma redivivum. Next base: position 26,428 of record VXBI01013446.1, on the reverse strand, counting down.
AGTCTAAGGCAAAATATTCTACATAAAAAGCCCTGGTCTGGGGCTTGTCCACACAGGGCACCACACCTGAAGCATGTCCTGAGGAGGGTCCCACCATCCCTGGAACCTCCCTTGTCCTTGTCATGACACTGGGATGGTGCAGAGCTCTGTCTGTGCAGGGTTTGGGTCCTGCTTCACCTGCACCCCCCAGCCCGGTCCCCCTCTCTCCTCTCCACTCCCAGCCAAGGGGGCAGGGGGGTCTCAGTAAATGCAGCTTGGAGGAGCAGCTGGCCAAGGAGGCTTTGCTGGGTGGAACCCCCCCTTCCCCACCTCCCAGTGCCTGTTTCTGCAGAGCCAGCACGACCTGGCCTTGCATGGTGAGCAGCTCTGGCCATGCCAACGTCCCCAAAGCCACCCAGTGCTGCACTGACACGGGAACGGGAACTGTGGGCCTCGTGGGANGCAGGTTAGGATGTGCAGGTTGGGGTGCAGGCTGGGGTGCAGGCTGGGGTGCAGGCTGGGGTGCAGGCTGGCCCAGCTGCCGGAGCCTGGGGCATAAGGACATAAGGACATAAGGACATAAGGACACCATGCTCCATGGTTCCCACGCGGCCGGGAGAGCTCCAGAGGATCCGCAGCGCCTCCGGCCCCGGGCTGGGCTCAGGCTCCAGCTTGAAGAGTGCGCTGGTGGCTCCAGGCGCTGCTGTCTGCGCTGCCTGTCAGGGCAGGGCCATCCCTTCCCTGCTGCAGAGTCACAGCGCTGCTCCCGCTCACCGGCACACAAACCACCGTGGGAACCCCTGGGCGCAGCAGGACTGGGGACCACGGAGCCTCGGGGGGACTTTTAAACCCGACTGGGGGATGCTGGTTTAGGGGTCATGACTGGCAAAGCTCTGTGCAGGATTTGTGCTCTCCCTGCATTTTTGGGGTCCCACAAATCAAAGCAACACTAGAGTAAGAAGCTGAAAGTCCTGTTTAGAGACACTTTTGGTACAGGGAATTGGGGTCCCCAGCATTCCCCAACAGCCCAAGGACGTCCCAGGGTGAGACAATGTCCAGCAGTGCTGCTGTGCCATCACACCGTCGGTTCAGTGCCCTGCAGCAGCAGCTCTCCAGCAGACCCCTTTTTAAAATCAGCCACATATATCTGTCCCAGCGTCACTGTCACACAGGCAGAGCTCCCTGTGGCATGGATCCTTCCGGGACAGCTTCATCCATCCCCTGTCCTGCAGGAGAGGCCTGGGGTCCCCACCAGTGCACCTAGGTCTGCACATGCCAGCTGAATGAAGGGTGCATGGCCCCAGGCAGGGATGTCACCTCCTGCCTTGTGTGAAGTGCCAGGTGGTGGCCCTGCCTGTCCTTTGCCCTGCTGTGCCGAGGAGAGGTGGTTGTACCAGCCCAGCTCTTGCGGTGCTTCTGTCCTGCCCCAGCACGGGGGGAGCCAGTGCCAGCACCAGCGTCCCTGGGGCCACTGTCCTCGTCCCCGGGCTGCACAGTGGTGACCTCACTTGCCCGCAGAGATCCCGCTGTCCCCAGCGCCTGCCGAGCCGAGGGCCATCTCCATCCGACTCCTAGGAAGCTGTGATTCCCTGGGCTGTCCCACCGGGGCTGCATCCAGCTGCACCACTGCAGAGAGAAGGTTCCTGTCACCTGCTCAGCCAGCACTGGGACATGGGACATCCTGAGGGGACTGGGGAGTGGAGCCAGACACCATCCACACCCCATCCCACATGGAGGATGGCAAAGGGCCCCATACCCCTCAGGCCACCCTGGACAGAGGGAGGATGTTACAAAGTCCCTGTCCAGGGATAGAGAGGTGAAATCCATGGGGCATCCCAGCCAGTGCAGGGGGGCATGGGAACATCAACCTGCAGAACCACCCCAGTCCATCGGACCCCCTTTGTGATTCCCCACACCACTCCAGGACAGGAACCTGCGGCCAGGGACCTCATCCCGGGCTGGGTCCTGCTCCCTGGCCCGCGGTGGCTCCGGTACCTGCTCGGCAGCTGTGCCGGGCGCGCACCTCCTGCATCGCCTGCTGGTTCTTGAAGCGCACCAGCCCCATGGTGATCTCGGCGTTCCAGCCCGGGTCCTCCTGCGCGCAGCGGAAATCGATCTCGAGGCTGTCGTCCATCACCACCGTGAAGTAAATATGCCTCTCTTTCCACTCCACGCACTCCACGGCCTTCATGCGGGAGAAGCTCAGCTCCTTGCGCCGCGAGCCCTTGGGCTCGAAGAGCTGCAGCCCCTTCTCCGTCAGCAGGCACCGCTTCTTCTTCCAGAGCTGCAGCAGCCCCCCGCTCCGCTTCTCCAGCACCCCCTCCCTCAGCACCTTCTCGGGGGTCATGGCAGCTCCTGGGCCCGCCGGGATCCTCAGCCCCTCGTGCCGGCCCAGCCGGGCATTTCCCGCGGGGGGAATTCAGCCGCTCCCCGCCAGGGCCGAGCTCCCCGGGCCGGGACCCCGCGGTGGCCGCGCTGCCCCCGGGACTGGCCGCCCTGCGCTCCGGCTCTCAGAGGGGCTGAGCCGCGGGGTGCCCCATTCTGCACCAGCCCCGAGCCGGGGCTCCGCTCGCTGCCCGAGCCGCGTGTGGGATCCGCGCTCGCAGGAGCTGTCGCTACTTGCCCGGCCGCTCTCCCACTCGCATTCCTGCCGCCTCGCCTGGCCCCTCCTGCTCTCAGGCTCCCTTCACGCCCAGGCGAAGCCCGGCCAGGCCCGGCGCAGCCCCGCTTCACCCGGGAGGAGCTTTTGGGGTGCCCGAGGGCAGGCGTTGCCTCAGGGTCTTGGTGTGAACAGGCGGGGTGTGGGATGGGGCAGGGCTGAGGCACTGAGCCGGGGCTCCAGGGACAGATGCTGTGGAGGTGCAAGAGCAGCTCTTGGGGGGTGCAGCCCCATGGGCACAGGGCTATAGGGTGCCGTGCAGTGCTGCTGGGGACAGTGGGCTGTGGGGCACAGGGCTGACTGGGCAGGGGGCTCTGTGTAAAATGCCAGCTAGGCAGGGGTACAGAGTGCAGCGCCAGCCAAGGAGGCACAGTGGGCTGCAGTGCCAGGGTAAGGGCTTCTGGGGTGCAGTGCCAGCTGGGACAGTGCACTGTGCGTGCAGCACCAGCCAGGCAGGGGCTCTGGGGACCCTGAGTGCAGCCCAGGAGAGGAGACAAAAGCAGAGAACAGACCCCAGCCACTCACCCAAGGTGCTGGGCCACCTCTCAGCACACAGAGCTCCCACCCTTCAAAGCCCCCGGGACGGGGATTTGAAGCCCCCAGGCTGTCCCACAGCAAGGAGCATCATCCCCCAGCCTCGTGTGACCTGTACGGGGGGAAGGAGCCGTGGAGCGGGGCCGGGGCAGCGCAGCCTGGTCCTGCCTGATCCTCCCTCCCCTGCAGCCAAACACCGTCTTCTTTCCAGCCCGTCTCGTTCCCGGCCACCGCAGCACCGTCTGTTCCTGTGCCAGCGCCTGGCACCGAGGGGCTCCCCGGGCCGGGCCGGGCTGCCGGGGGGCACATCTGGGGACTTGTGCTGGCCGTGCGTTGCCAGGGCGAGTGACGGTCACAGGTGGCTGAGCAGCTGAATGTGCCCCTGCACACGCTGTGAGTGTGTGGGTCCTTCACCCAGGTGAGGTCTGCAATGGGAAGAAATCCCCCCGGGAATGTGCCGGGGTCACTGACAAGGGCTGGATCAGCCCCTGGCTCCCTGGCTGTCCCAGCGCCCACCCGGCTCACGCACCCCCCACAGACCCCAGCCCCGCAGAGGCCCCGGCTGGGGTCCCTCCTGCCCCAGCCCCTCCATCACTCCCGGTCCCTGCCGGGGGCTTTGCCGGCAGCCGCCGTAGCCAGGGGGCAAGTCTGCAGCGCTGATGAGATGCACCTCATTATCCCTCATTAAGAGGGCAGGGCGGCTGGCGGAGCCAGGAACTGGTTCGTGCTCCCTGGGGCCAACCTCGCCACGCTGGCAGAGATCCCGGGTGTCCCAGGAGACCCGGGCTCCTGACGTCGGGCGGCCCTGGAGGTCACCCTGAGCACCCCAGCACTTCAGAAGGAGCAGAGAAAATGTGTGGGCTCCCCCAGCTAGGCTGTTTTCCCATGCACAGGTAACGCTCAGCTCCAGGGATGCTGAGCCCTGGGAGCTCGGGGGGGAGCAGTTTTGGGACTGTCACTGTTCTGGTAAGCTGGGATGTCCGTGGGCAGTTCTCACCATCCAGCTCCAGCTCCATCCTCACAGCCCAGGGGAGAGCCAAGGGCTGCCAACCCCTGCCTGAGACCCCCAGCCCTCTGCTCACTGCAGTCACTGCTTCTCCAGGCACCAGCCACCAAGGCAAGGTGATGATCCCACAGCCCTGTGTGTGAAGGAGCTTTGACAACGTCCTTCTCCAATTCTGTCTCCCCAACTGTCCATTCCCACACACACCAGGCAGGGATCTCATCTTGCCAGCCTGTCTGGGGGTGCATGGCAGCTCCTGCCCTGCAGCAAACCCAGCAGGACTCGCTGTGCCAGGCTGTGGGTGAGCCAGGGCTCTGCTCTATGGGCTGCCCATGGCTCATCCCATCCACACAGGGCCCTCAGGGCAGGTCACAAGGCTGCCAGGCTCAGCCCTGCCCCAAGGTGACATCCCCACAGAGCTCGGTGACAGGGTGATATCCCCTCTCACAGCCCCGCTGGCCATGGGGCTCGGAGGCTCCAGTTTGACCCCTCAAATGGTGCCATCGCCTCCAGGCTCCAGGGTGCTTGGCCACAAACCAACCCCTGGTTTGTCCCTTCAGGGGCAGATTTAGGTGCCACAGCCCCTCTCCCAGGCTGCAGCCCCCAAGAGGTGGGAGCTGCTGGGCACAGCACGACTCTGCTGCCTCGAGGGGGAGCTGGACAACACCTGGGCACAGGTGAGCAGACACGTCCAGCTGTGCTTGCTGGTCAGCAGAGGGTAGCAGATGGTCAGAGCTGTCCCACTGCAGCTCAGGCAGGAGATAATCAAAAAGCACCTCTAGTCCCACCCTGCTTCTCCTGGGCCAAGTCCCACCACCTCCTTCCGCCCCCCTCATGCCTCTGTCAGGATGTGCAGCCCCCATGGTCCAGGGATCCAGGGATGGCCACAGCTTCTCTGGGCACCCTGAACCAGGGCCTCCTCACCCTCACAGCCAAGAATTCCTTCCCAAATCCCATCTAACTCTGCCCTCTGGCAGTGGGAAGTCATTCCCCCTTGTCCTGTCCCTCCAGACCCTTGCCTGAAGTTGTTCTCCAGCTCTCCTGGAGCCCCTTTAGGCCCTGGAAAGGGGCTCTGAAGTCTCCCTGGAGCTTTCTCCAGGTGACATTCCCAGCTCTCCCAGCCTGGCTCCAGAGCAGAGGGGCTCCTGCTCTTCCCTTCTCTGTGACCTCTACAGCTGCATGAGGAAAAGGGACTAAATAAAGACTCATTATAGCTTATTGACCAAGCAGCACTACCTGGGCATGATCCCATCTGGGGCACATCCAGCTGCGATGTCACAGCAGCAGCACAGTGTCCCTGCATGCTCACAGAGAAGGCAGCAGCTTCCTGACCCCTCCATCTCTTCAGGAGCTTCCAGAATCCCCCCCATCCTGCTACGTGGGGGAGCAGCAGGAGCTGCCAAGAAAGGGAGGCAGGTTTGGGTCTCCACACCAGGGTGGTACCTGAGCCCTCTGTGCTGTGGCTCCTAACCCTACCTGAGCCTGGGCTGTCTGCCCCCCACACCAAGTGCCACCAGACCCCTCCTGCCACACAGCCACCACACAGCCCAGAGCAGTGGGTCCTGCTAGCACCAGGGGGGGAAGGTTTTGGAGATGGTGAAGACTTAATTCCCCATCTCCGCTTCAAGAACACCGTGTAAAACCAAGGGTGTGATGAACAGGAGAAAACAAGTTGATAAAGGAGCCCAAGTCCTGCCCCAGAAAAGGATTTATGCCCCTGTTGTGCTTAGAACACTCCCCATCTCATTTGCTCAACCACAATGTTTATAATTCTAAAAACCCCACAACTCAATTCCCTTTGGAGTCCCTAACTCTGAGCTGCAGCAAGGCTGATCCAAGTCTGTCCCACAGGTCCAACAGGAGAATCACAGAAAGGGAGTGAAGAGTTTAGATGGAAAGCAATTAAACCTGGACAGCTGCCAAACTGGAGGCTTAATGATCCACAAGCTACTAAAAAAGCAGGGAGTAGGTGAAAAGCTGTTAATTACTTGGCACTGCTGGGCACGCCTGTTTGGAGGAGTGCCACCTGAAAGCACTGATAGGGGTTTTGAGAGAGTGAGCAATGTGTGGTGCTACCCCAGGAGGGCTCTCCCTGGCCTCCCAGCTTCAACCTCTGCTTTTGGAATACTTATCCCCATCCCTGGAAGTGTTCAACGACAGGGCTTGGAGCAGCCTGGGGGAGTGGAAGGTGGAACAAGATGAGCTCTGAGGTCTCCTCCAATCCAAATCATTCCATGCTGATTCTTGGTGGGAGCAGATGGGGAGCCCGTGCCAGCCGAGCTGCAGAGCTCAGCTGGCCACAGCTGGGCCGTGTCAAACTGCACCGACACATTCCTGCCATTGGGCTTTAATTACCAGCCAGGACTGCAAACACCTCCGCAGCTCTGGGCACCCCGTGCCCGTCAAACAGCGAAGAAGTGGCAGGGCCAGGCTGGGTGAGCTTTGATATCTCTGATGTTTTATTGCTTGCTCGGTGTCACGGCTGAGCACGCGGCCGGCAGGACGGGCGACGCAGAGCAGGACTCGGGCACTGGGGCCTCGCTGCAGTGGGAGGGAATGGCTCCCCTGTGCCACCTGCCCCAGCAGGACATTGTCCCCATGGGGACAATGCTGGGACCACCCCAGCTCCAGGGAGCGCCGGGGCAGGGCAGGAGGGGCTGGTGCTGGAAGCAGCGGTGGCTGGAGGTGACAGTGGGGCACTCACTGCGGCGTGGGGTGGGCGGGCAGCACAGGACGAGCCCTGGGCGAGCACAGGGCCCAGCCCTGGAGCTCACTGTGAGTGGATCAGTGCCCCGGCGCCCTGCCCGAAGCCAAAGCCCTTGGGACCGAAGTTCTTGGCATAACAACCTGCAGAGGATGGAAGGGAGACACAAGTGAGGCTGGCACAGGAGCAGGTTCTCCCCAATGGGCACACCCTGCCTGGACAGGACAAGGTTCACCAGATTTGTTGGGCAAACAGAGAGGCCCTGGCTCAGCAGGAAATTCTCCAGCTCTGTGGCTGGCACAGTCAGTCCCCAAAAGCAGCTGCTGGGCCACCCCTTCCCCAGCCTCCGTTCCCCCTGGGTCCCTGCACAGGAGTTTTCACCCCCACCCTTCAGAGCCCAGGACAAGCCAGCAGGGAAGATGGGGCTCACCTTTGCAGTAGATCTCCCCATCTTTGTCTGCCAGGGTGGTGGACTCCAGGCTTTTGCCACACTTGGCACAGCGGAAGCAGGACTTGTGCCAGGACTGTGGGACAGGAGCAGAGCCCAGTCAGACCCAGGGGCAGGGCAGCCAGGCTTGGTACCAACCAGGCTCCCTGCTCTGTTTCTGATCCAAAGGGGCTGACAAAGAGCTCTGAATGGGATAAAAGTTTTTCCCTGGAAAGCACTGCCAGCTCCACAGGGAAAATACAGAGAGGAAGCACCAGGTGTGATCACTGCTCCTGTGATGGTTTTTGGAGACCTTTTACCAACACTCTTAGAAGTCATTTATGGAGTAATTTCTACAATAATTTGTAAGGAGCAATTCCCCCCTCTCTGGGGACTGTCCTCTCTTAACCAGTGAGATAAAACCCCCCCATTGTCCAGCTGAGACCCACAGCTACTGATGTTAGGCTGGGGTGGCAGCAGGGATGGGACAACTGGCCCACAAAACCACAGCTCCAAGGAAGGCAGAAAACAGAGAGGAAAAATGCCAAAACCAGACAGTGTTTAAAAATAGCCTCCCATGGTTCCAGCAGTCCCCTGGAGATAAATGAGCTCACAGCCTTCAGACAGACCTTAAGTAGCCAGAGCTGCTCACCAAGGAATTTAAACAAACGCTTGGGAAAACATGAAACCTTTTTTGGAAGAAAATGTGAAATTCAGGGGCTGGAGGAGGAGTTATTGGATGGAGTCATCCAGCAAACATTAGCACATGAAATACATGCTCTGGAATCCTCTCTGGGTCTACTTTAATGTAATTGCTTCACCAACTTTGGTTCTCTGTAAACATAGGGGCCAGAAGCCAACCAGGAAGCCCAGATCATGGTTTTAAGAGTAAATTCAGCTTCTGACCCTGGGCTGACCCTCAACATGTCCATCACAAGCCAGCTGGTGATGCTGATGATGCTGAGGGGCCCTTTCTCCTTGTTCTAGGGATGCAGGACAAGCACAAAGCCCCAGGAGGACAGAGCCAAGTCAGAGAGTGACATCACTGGTGAGGCTGTCCCAGCATGGCCACTCTGTCCCCATGGCACAAGGCCAAGCAGCCTGGCCTGGTGTCCCTGACAAGCTCTGCATGTGCCTGGCCTCCTGGGGAGGACAGCTCCAGGCAGGGACCTCATCTGGGGTCCCAGAGCTGGCAGGGTAGAAGGGGTGCCCAGGCCTTGCAGAGGAGCTGGGCTGGGACCAGGTCACAGCTCAGGGTGCAAAGAACCCTGGTGAAGGGATGACCTTGGCACAGGGAGTGCCAGGGCTGTGACAGTGACCTTCACACCAAACCCTGAGCTGACCCAGCCACCACCAGAACAGCCCCAGGAACATTCACCAAACCCATGCCCACAGCTCGAACACCCTGCCTGGCCTGTGGGCAATGCTGACCACTGGAATTCATTGCTTGCCCCAAATCCTGGCCACAGCATCCCAGCCTGTGGCACAGAGGGGAGAAGGATGCACTTTTCAGTTCACAGTGACACATAGCACTGCTCACCCTCCTAGCACATCCACAGCAGGATCTCCACTGTGGCCTCTGCTGAGCAGGCTGTAAATATTGAATATAAAATGTATTTCTCCTCCATCTACAAGTCTGTGAGACGGCTGCAGCCTGGACAACCTGGCTTCCAGGTGAACGTGGCCATTGGACCCAAGCCCAGGCCTGGCTGAGGGCAGGTCCAGACCCCTCCTGGGTGTCCCTGCCCCTGTGCCCCCCATCCCCTTACCTTGCCAGCTCCAATGACCTTCTCAGCTGCATACACGGCCTGGCCACAGCGGGGGCACCCATCAGATCCTCCCACCTTCTGGGCCATCCTGGCTGCATTGGGGTTGGGGGGTCGGTGGGGCTGGCCTCTGTGGGTGGCAGGGAGCTCACAATCAGAGAAGCATGACAGGGCAGGGAAGAACTTCAGGATCCCAAATCCCAGCCCAGTTTATAATGGAACTTCAGGAACAATGTGTTGTGCCCTACAGAAAGTCCAGCCTGAGGGCTGTGTGCTGGGAGGGGGTGGGCAGCGTGCTCAGGTAATGGGGTCATGTCCCATCCCATCCCACCCGCTAAACAGGGCTCAGTGGGATTCCCTGGAGGGGCAGAGGGGCCAGGCAGCCCATGGACACTGCTGGGAGCTCAGCACAGGCTGCACAGCCAAGCACCACAGAACAGGGGTGGGGAGAAGGTGCCCACAGCCCTGGTGTCAAAAACAAAGCTCAAACTCACTCTTCATATTTGATTCCCAGGGACTCGCCCTTGTCAGTGCTCAGGGTCCCGGCTCCCTGCCCGTAGCCATAGCCCTTGGGGCCGTACTTCTTCCCGTAGCAGGACTTGCAGTAGATCTCCTCACCATGCACGGCCACAGTGGTGCTGTCCAAATTCTTCTTACAGACCACTACAACAGAGGGGAGGGTGTGGCATCAGCCTGCTCCACCAGAGCTCACTAATTAGCTGGGGAAAACAAGTCCGCACAGGGACAGCACAGCTCAGCTTTCAAGGAGCAGGGAAACCCTCGCCAGGATCCAGCTGCAGGGAGCACATGCAAACCAGGGCAGATAAGGATCACAACAAGAGCAGTGTCTGGCTTTAAAAGGAAGCAAACACCAAAGCCAGCAGGGTGATACCAAGGGAAGGAAAGCTCTGTTAACCCTCTGGGTGCTGCTCTCCTGCAGCTGCACTTAAACCACGGGGGTGAATTTTCCCTATGAATCACTGCAGGATTCTCAAGTCTGGGGATGGATGTCCTGGCCCCAATGCAAATCCACAGCAAGAAGCACTCAAGGCAAAGAAATGTGAGCAAATGTGGTTTTCCTGATGTTTGGATGGACCAAGAGCCATCCAAGAGCAGTCCTGTGGCCATCACCACACCCGAGGCACTGCAAGGGCTTCACACATTGGGCACAGTCACCTCTCCAGAGCTCAAAAGGCTCATGTGACACCTCAGCCCTGGTCCTGCCCCTCTTTAGGGGTGTGCATGGGGGGGGTCTCAGGTGAGAACACTAACAGCTGGCTGTTTGAGCCCTGGGGGTCAATGTGGGATATAAGATAGGACAGAAGGAGATGGCAGCCAGGTTCAGGGGCCCTGCTGAGCCCACCCCGAGCTTGAGCTTGGTGCTGGGCTCAGGCCTTCTCCTGATTTCTAGGTTTTGATAGAATCACACACTAGTTTGGGCTGGAAGGGACCTTCAATTCGGATTATCAGATCCCAACACCGTCCCATGGACATCTTCCTCTATCCCAGGTTGCTCCAAGCCCTGTCTATCCTGGTCTTGAACACTTCCAAGGATAGAGCAGCCACAGCTTCTCTGGGAAGCAATGCCCCACCACCCTCTAAGAATGACTTCCTTGTATCTAATCTAACTTTCTCCCTTATATCTAATCTAGATTGCTCCTCTTTCAGTTTAAAAACATCCTCCCTGTTCTGTCATTATCTGCCTGTGTAAAAAGTCACTCTCTTTTATAAACCCCCTTAAAGTCCTGGAAGTACCAGCTCCTGTCCCAGCTCTGCTCACTTCCCAGTGCTCCTTCCCAGCACTTCCTGAGACACCCTGCCCAGCCAGCAGGAGCAGGAAGCCACCAGCACCCAACCTGCAGGTGATGCCCAGTGTTCACATACCCTGTGCAGGATCCCAGCTCCTTGGGCAGAGTCTGCAGTGCTGGCAGCCAGCCCCAAACAGATCTGGCTGCAGCTGCCACACAGCTTCCCCCATCCTGCTTTCCACGCCTTAAATGTCGAGGCTTCCAGCAGCTTCTTGGCCAGCAAAGCAATTTTTTGGCCTTTCTCAATATCACAGGAATGCAAACAGAGCAGAGTTCTCCCTTTGGAGCAGCATGAACTGAGCAGGGGCAGAAGGCAGCCCTTTCATGACTAAATACAGCCAGGAGAACCCCGTGTGCCTCTGCAGGGACAAGGAGGAGGAAAGGGAAGCATCTCCTGCCATCTAAGGAGGCTCTGGCAGAGTCCTCTCCTGGCTAGAGGCTCCCACCACAGCAGGAGCTGGGGATGAAGAACGGATCCCAGCTGGGAGACACCAGAACTGGGAATTGGTTCCAAAGCTGCCAAGCTCCTGGGCTGCTGCTGGGACCTCTGCACTGCCCTGGAGTGACACTGCCCTGGCAGACCATCAGGAAGGAATGTGGGCACTTTCACTGGCATTTCAAAGGGCTTTGTCCCGAGCTTTGTCCCAGGGTAGCAGTGAATGATTTCAGTGGCATCTGGATGGATCTGGAGCTCCAGACCAAGCTTCCACAGTCCCTCATCTGTACTCACAGAGCTTTGAGAGGCAACAGAAAAAATTTTTACTCAGCCCCCGAGTTTGTGCATTGCAGAAATTCCAGTGCACTGCACTCACGGAGTTAAGGACCTTTTGTTTTCCTAAGAGGAACTGAACTGCTCAGCAAAACAATTAGACAAGAGCTGCCTCTGCTTTCCAAGGCCAAGGGGTTCATTCCAGCTCACTTCTACTGCACTACCCAAGCAGCTGGATCACAGCCAGAAGTCAATCACCAAGTTGCTCCCTGAACTCTAATGCACTGTGGTAGGCTTGGCTGCTTTTAGATGATGTTTTTGGCAGATCTGGTTGAAGTATTTGTTATTCTCCCCTAAAGATAATGGTTTCAAGTTCCTTGATGGGGCCCAAATGCAGCACTGGGGAGCAAGCTGGGAATGCAGGAGCTCAGGAGCACCACCCACAGCCTGTAGCATGGACTGGGAACAGTGGGAAGCAGGGTGGGCTGGGCACACGAGCCACAGCCTGAGCTGGGGAGCCACAGCCAGGACAGGAAGAGCTGCTGGGTACATGTGGAATGACATAACAAATGCCTGCAAAGCACAGGGACAGCAGCCCTGAGCTGAGGACCACTCCCTGTGCACTTGCTTCCATGAACATACACGGGGGACCTTCTTCCCCACTCTGGCCATGTATTCCCACCTGGAAGCAATGCCTTCAGCCTCATTTTGTGGTTCCTGGAGGCCTGCCCTGCTCTCTGGGTGCCAGCATCCCATGGCAGCAGCTTTCCCTGGCAAACCAGCTGTGTGCACAAGGGGTGAGGGCAACATTCCCCACCCTCCTTATCTGAGGCCACAGAACAAACAGGATTTCCTTCAGAGCAGCTGCCAAATGGACCCAGCCTGCCACCTTCATGCTGCCCAGGAAAAGCCTCTACAACTCCCCTGCTGAGCCCTACCAGCCAAAGCAAGTTTGCAGCCTGGAAACTCCCACAAATGGGAGCTCCCAGCCACACTGGCCACCCTCCCTACTGCAGGGAGCACAGACACAGCAGCCTCCCTGTCCCTCTCTCCCATCTGGATCCAGCTGTACATGCTGCATCCCAGGCAGGCTGGACAAGAAGTAGCCAGTAGCCAGGCTAGGTGAACACAGGAGCATGGCAGGGATCATCCCATGAGTCACTGGAGTTTCCCTGCTGGAAGAGATCAGTTCCAGAGTGTGCCTGTTTCCAGATCCCACATCTGCTTGCTGCCCCTATGGAAAAAGCCATTTAGAAGGCTACAGCCAGCCCCACCTCCGAGCATTGCATGGGATGTGCCACCTCCTGCCATCACTGCTGGGAGAGGCCCTGTCTCCTGCTCCAATCCTTAACATCTGGACACAGACCAGAGGACCCCGCCTGGCCTTTCCCTGCAGTAGGGATGGACTAAGTATTTGTGTGGGGGCTGGCTGAGGTCAGCTTGGACACCCATGTGTCCTGGGATGATCCATGTTCCTGCCATGCTGGGAGTTTGGAGAGATCCTGAGGAGCCCTTGCCCAGAAAGCAGAGAGGGGGTCAGGGAAGGGGTGATACTCACTGCACAAGAAGCAGGACTTGTGGAAGCTGTTGCCTTCACACTGCACCTCCTCAGCGAAGTACACGGCCTTCTGGCACACCCCACACTTCTTCCCTCCTCCCCAGTTTGGCATCCTGCAGGAGAAAGCACAGTCAGGCACAGGGGCAGGGCTCTGTGGGGCCAGGATGGGGCAGCTGGAGCAGCACCAGAACTCCAGCAGCTTTCCCATATCCACAGGTGCACAGACTGCAGGGCTGACAAGCAGAATCAGTAGAACTCAGGGACCCAGCAGTGCCAGCTGCCTCCCAGGCACCACTGGTCCTGTCTGCCAGGAGCAGCAGAAATCCCTGTCTTGGAGCTGAGGGACTTCACAGCTCCTGTCAGTGCCAGGAAAAGAGAGGAAGCCAGCACAATGCTGGGAGACAGTACTCACAGAGTTAGCCAGGCACCTCCTCATGCCACAGCCCTCCTGTCACCCCATGCCATGGCCAGGGTGACTGTGACTGAGCCTTGGTGCCAGAGTGACAGCTGCCACACCCCTGGACACAGTCCCAGCTTCTCCTCCCTGACCAGCTCTTCCATCTCAGCTGCTGCAGGGCAGGGGACAATCAGGGCTGCCCTGGGGGCAGGAGCTGACTCCTGACACCACCAAACCCCAGGCTCTGGTACATGTCCCACAGCACCATTAGCTCCTGCCCTCCCAGGCACTCCCTGCACTCCAGTATCTCAGTCTCCTCCAGGACTGCAGGCAGAGTCATGGAGCCTGGAGAATTTGAAATCAAGAAGACAGGGCAGGGCAAAGACCTGAGCACCAGCCTAAGCCACTATCCAGCTCCCCAGCAGGCTATAAATGCTTCTATTTCTCTTATCTTTCCTGAACTGTGTCTGATGAGACACCAACAAGAGGCCCCTAGATTTGCAGATAACCCTAAAATACTGTGAGTTGCTTACATGAGCAGCACAGCTCCAGCCCAGAGGGGCCCTGACACTTGTGAAGACCAGGTCAACATAAACCTTGAGACATTCACAGGACAAAGTCCTGCAAAGAGATCGTGAGGGAGCCAGGCTGATTGAGTGTGGCCAAGAGGAAGCTAAGGACAATCAAACAGCAACCTGGGGTTGCTACAAAGACAATAAAACACTTTTTGGAGGGGTCCAATAGGCACAAGCTGCAGCTTGAGAGGTCTCCAAGGGCCTCTTTCCATCAACACCTCTGTAATTCCCTATCTGGGGACAGGTGCTCCCATCTGGGGAGACCCCTGAACAGCTAAAGGTCCCCAAAACCAAACTTCATTTTCAGAGTACAAGCCAGCCCACCATGTGTTTAGGATCCCATCATCTCCCTCAGCTCAGCTGTGTGGAGATAAGGAAGGGACCTGGGTCTGCCAGGGCACACCAGAAGCCTTGGAGCCACCCCCTTGCAGAAGATCCTGGGTCACCTCAGGAAGCTGAAGCCCCATCCCTGGCTCTCCCACCTAGGGAGGTGGGTGCTAAGCCCAGCAGGACTGGGGGTTGTACAAACATCAAAAAGAGATGGGGGGAGCATGAAGGGCTCACAGGCAGAGCAAGATCCCTCCCTGCACCTCCCAGTCATGGGGAAGTCAAGATCTTCCCTGTGTGAGAGTATTTTGTCAGGAAAAGGGAAACTGATCCCAGCCTGGTTACCAGGGTCAGGACAGGGGTCAGAACTGACTTGCTGACTCCACTTTATCCTGGCCACAGCTCCTAGATGCCTAGAGGGTCTCAGTGCAGGCCAGACAGAGAAGTGGAGGGTGCTGGGAGCAGGGGCTGGAGAGGCTGTGCTGGCTACCGGGATGCTGGGAGCCGTGTTTGGGGTGTGATCACAGCAGCTGGGAAGTCTCTTGTCCAAAGGTCCCACAGGCTGGGCTTCCCATTGTGCCAAATCCCTCCCTTTCAGCCTGGTTCTTCCAGTCCCAGCCTTTGGATTGCCTTAAAAGGACACAGACTGTTTCTCTCCAGAGCCTGTTTTTTCCCCTTCATCAGCATGAGAGCTTGACCTGGTTCAGGAGTTTCCTTGGAGGGCAGAAACACCCAGCAGCACCCCCTGCCAGCCCCTGAGCCCTGCATGGCATCCTCCAGCCCACGAGCCCCTTCAGCCCCTGTGTCAGATCCCACCTCAACAATGACACATCACTGCCTACAATTTTTCTAGGTCCCCCATCCCTTTCCAGCCAGCACAGCTGGCAGACCCCATCTCTGGGATTCCCCAGCTCTGGTTCTGGGGGCAGCCTCTTGTCAGTCCTCCCTGCTCCAGAGCCAAGGCATCCACAGGTACACCCCATGATTTGGGACCAGCTGCTCCTCTTTGCCTCCACAGCACATTTTGTTCCTCCCAGAGCAGCAGCAGTGAAGGAAGAGGCTGTGTTTGTCCTGAACATCAGGGCTACCCTGCCCAAACCAAGAGATCAGCAGTGGGAACATCTTCCCCTGAGCTGCCTACAGGAGGAAAAGAACTGCTTCTGGGTGAAGCTCACCTGACATTTGCCAAAAGAGGAGTCCAAGCCCTTCTGCTGCTGATTTTCCTGAGTCCACCATGGGAAGGTTGTAGGTGCCTCCACTCAGTTTAAATGATGCCAGGTGATTTGAGCAGGTAACTCTCACCACAAAGCACAAACACAGCCCCAAGCAAAGCCACATCCCAGCAAAACCTCCTGCCACGCACCAGGGAAATCAGTTTGTCCTGGGGATCCATGTGAGGGCTCACAGCTGGACACAGAGAAACCCGAGATAAGACTTAGTCGCTGAGAATTCCTTGTTAGTCCACAACACACCCCCCACGTGCTGTGAGCCCAGCAGGCCACACAGAGATCAAATTTGTGCTATAGGCTGGCATCACCAGCAAAAGAAAGGAATAGGAAAACCCTGCTCTGGGCACCTGGACCTGACCAGCAAAGTCCTCACAACTGCCATCCAGATAGATCCATCCTCCCAATTCCCTAAGTAATGGCCACTTTAAGATATGTGAGAGTGTTTGCAATCCTTTCAGCGCTATTTCCAGAATACTTTGCATATTTTGCCCAATTGCAACGCTTGGTGACCACAGTCACACTTCTCCAAGCCACTCTGGGCCCCATGCAAAATAAGGAACAGGAGGTGACAGTCCTGCAGCCAATGACCTCACTGAGCACAGGCAAGGGGGACATCCCAGGGCTGCCAAAAAACCAAGATTCTTCTCCTTCCTCCTGCAACTCCACAACTCCCAGCAAACATATTCAGAGCCCTACAAACATCACTCTCAGTGCCAAGCAGGGCTTGGCCCTGGAGCCACTCCATTATCCACTACAGATAAGGGAAGAGGCCCCCAAAACCTAGATCCCATCCTTTAGCAGCAGCTGCACTGTGGGGAGCACAGATACAGGGGAGGCTTGTGCAGAACCACCCAAGGCTGACACTTGCTGGAGATTAACCCCAATTCCAGAGTCTGATGTTGCAGGAGTGCAGCTCTCCAGAGAAGACCAGCTTGGATGGAGCTTGAAGCAACCTGAGATAGTGGAAGGTGCTCCCACCTATGGCAGGGGGTGGCACTGCGTAACCTTCGAGGTCCCTTCCAACCCAAACCTGTCTGTGGTTCTATGAAATCTGGGCTCAGACTCACATACATTTCAGAGGTGCTGTGTTGCACCAGTCTGGGAGGCAGTGTAAGCTACACTGAACAACCAAAGCATAAACCAGTATGGAACTGGTATGTACTGGTGCTTTGGGATGTCATCACTGGCTGTAAGGGGAAGCAGTGAGCTGATGCAGCCATCAGACAGCAGAAACACAGTCATCCTCTTTTATGAGTGGGTTAAAAGGTCAGTGTGTTCCTGTCACTGCTCCTGAAGCTGACACCCTCCACCCTGCCCTCCTGAGAGCAGCTGGGTGGGACCTGCTGGAGCAACGCCTGTGGCTGTGTGGATGCAGCTCCATGCCCATGGGAGCACTCAGGGCAGCACAGGTCCTATTCTGTCACACTCTGAGGAACATGCCTGCAGCCACCAGGATGTCAGCTGACCCATTCAACCTTTTGCAATAGCTGGAAAATCTTCCCATGTCTGTGTCCTACTAAAATCCTGCAGTAATTAATTGCAGAGTAATCACTTTGTGTTTGGAGATCACTGAGGAACAGCAGACTTGTGCTGACCCATATAAAAAGGCTTTTTTTCCCCCAATGAGAGCATTAAAACAAGTGAATGACAGAAGAGCACCATCAATGCTGCACAAAATTCACTCACAAGCATGTTTACAGCAGTCCAGGCAGAATTAATTCATGCCCTGGCAAAGGAAAGAGTCAAAGGGGAGGAAGGCACAGCAGGAGCCCCAAGCCATGGGGTCTGAGTAGTGCCTTCCATTTTAGAGAGCAGCTGGCATGGCCACAAAATGGGCAGAAATTGGAAGCAAGAAGGACCCAGACAGATGAGACATGGGCAGAGCAGAGGAACAAGCTCCCAGGGATACACCAAGGAACATCCCCTGGGAAAGCCCCAGGACATGGCCCAGGGGTTCATCACTGGGACCTGCAGTCCCATGGGGGATTCTGTCCCAGGCCAACAGGAACTGTCACAGAGCAGCTTTCCCATCACCTGGGCACAGGTGGGAATAGCCCTACAAGGGGCAAGCTAGAACTGTCCCCTGGTCCCCTGCTGTGTCATGAGATGGGAGGAGCAGTGACATGAGGAGACTCTGGGCCACCAACAGTGTAAGCAAGGGTAAGTGAAGATCATGTGTGACCCAGTGATGTTGAACTGGTGAGCAAGAGAATGGGGACCTGAGGCTGGTGAGCTCAGAGACATGGAAAAACACTGGGAATTACCTGTGAGAAATCACAGAACTGCCCCAGGAGATGCAGCTGGATCACATCAGATGCCTCTGAGGGCTTCGCTGGGATAGGAAGGAAAGAAGTCAGGAGGCTCTGAGCTCCAGAGTGATGCTCACATATGGCTCATCTACTCCATGACTCCCAAGAGCAGTCAGGCTTGACTCCACCAGCAATCAAATGATTCTGCCACCAAGGCAGCCTCAGGTTGCTGTGCAGAGAAGGGGCCTGAGAGAGGCCAGCACAGTGCTGAGCCACCAGCCAGACATGGCTCTCACAGCCACAGGCCTCTGCTCCCAAGCTTGGCTTACAAAGGATCCTTGGAAGCAGGGTCCTCCTTGAAAAATCCCAACTTGATCCAGAACCGTTTTCAAGTGGTGCCAAGAAAAGCTCCTGACTCCCACAGCGATCAAGATGTCACCAGACTGAGTTCACTTGAGCTTTCCCAAAGCCCTGAAATGCCTCAGTTGGTCACAGCTCCCCACTCGGTGCTGCCTTCCAGGAGCACAGAGCTGAGCTCAGCTGCTTTGAGGCAGCGCTCAGGCACTGCCACCCTGGCTGGAGAGCCCCAGATCCAGGGGACAGCAGAGGCTGGCCCAGAGCCCATGACCCACTGCAGCAGCACAGCCCTGAGCTCCTTAGGAAGGGCTGAATCCTCCCCAGGGCCCACTGCACTTTGCCAGCCTCACCCCCAGCAGAATCACAGAACATCCTGAGCTGGAACTGATCCACAAGGATCCAAACCCTGGCCCTGCACAGACACCCCAACAATCCCACCCAGTGCATCCCTGGAGCGGTGTCCAAACTCTCCTGGAGCTCTGGCAGCCTCGGGGCTGTGCCCATTCCCTGGGGAGCCTGGGCAGTGCCAGCATCCTCTGGAGGAAGAACCTTTCCCCAGTATCCAGCCTAACCCTGCTGTGACACAGCTCCAGCCCTTCCCTGGGGTCCTGTTTCTGCTCACACTGAGCAGAGATTGAAGCTGTTCCTCCGCTGCCCCTTGGGAGGAGCTGCAGACCCCGGGGAGCTCCGACCTCAGGTTCCTCCAGCAGGAACAGACAGACCAAATGACCACAGCTCCTCCTTGCAGGGCTTCTCCTCTCACCCTTCCCCGAGCTCTGGAGCCAGGAGGAGCAGCGCCCAAAGGCAGCCTCACCCCTCACACTATTTTAGCACTGGCTTTTTCTCACGAAGGGAGAGACAGAGGATGTGATACCGGGACTTGGCAACATCCGGAGCTCTTGCCCAGAGCTCCTGAACCCCCTCCCACGGGCGGAGAGCTCCGAGGTTTGGAAAGCAGCACCTGGAGTTCTGCATGAGCCTATGCCCAGGCTGGTGCACAGTAGTGCAGATCTCCTCTGGGAACTGACCTGAGCCCACAGCTGAGCTGCCTCAGGCTCCCTGGAAATGAGCGTTACTCAGTTCAGTCCATCTGATGCAAGAGCTTTTGCTTCCGCACCCCTCCATGTGCGCGGCTGCTCCGGCACTGGGAGCAGCCCCAGAGGGTCCCGCCGCTCCCGTGCCCGCCCCACGGGCACACGGCGGGGCTGTGCCCCTCGCCAGC
>VXBI01013445.1:419742-491884 GCA_013397375.1 Toxostoma redivivum | reverse complement strand
CACCGGAAGGCACCGGGTTTGCGTAGGGGACACTCAGCGGCCCCTCTGCTGTTTTGCACAAAACGCCTGTGACGGTCACGATTTCACGTCCCCCCTCCACTCCCCCACGGGCCGGCGGCAGCAGCTCAAAGCAGTTGCTAACAAGGTGATTAAACCTTGAGCCACGCAAATAAAGACCTTGTTCAAAAATGGAAAGCGAGTGGTGAATTATTAACTTTAAAGCCAACAGGGTTCCAATGAACTGGAGAGCACGAGTCGGCCTGGGCCGGGCGCTTGAGGTCACAGCCCCGCGCTGGCCCGGCCGGGGCTGCCCAGCTGAGCCTGCCCCGCCCGGCCCGCACGGAGCGCCCGCGCCCCGCAGCGCCTGAGGAGCCCGCAAAGCTCGGCGAGCCCCACCAGCCGAAAAACAGGGCCTGGAATCGCGTGGCTCCTGAAGTGCTGGAAATGCCATTCGTGCCTGCCAGCGTGGTACTGGCGGTGATGAGGCTTGGTAGAGACCATACTAATGAAAAATTATTGTTCCTGCTACAGACTGCTTGTAATTTATACACAAACGTGAGTATAAGAAGCGGGCAGCTCAAGGTAACAGTGAAGCACTTGTTTGCAGAGGCATTCACGTGGGCACGAGGACAAAATACCTGGCCTGAATTTCAAGTACAAGATCTCCTTCACATTCAGTCCTCATGTTCTTATCATGCATTCACAGGCCAGCTTCAGTCAGCTTAATATTTAGCCACTCACTCTGGGAAAACAAAGAATGCTTTATTCTTTCTTTGGAAGGCCATAGTAGTCTTCATCTATAAGTTAATTGTACAGTTGTCTCAAAGAGCATTTTGGGCTTTGGATAGACTGGATGTGCCCATTTCCATTGCCATTAGTAGTTCTAAATGCCCCAAATCTGGCATTTCAAGCCAAATCTTGTATTTTCAATCCAAATTTTGTATCCAATCCAATTTTGTATTCAATCCAATTTTTGTATCCAAATCCAAATCTTGCATTTTCAGGCAGTGAAGTGCATTTTGCAGACAGTGATACTGTGTAGTAAGAGTATCATAGAGGGAGCTGTGATAGCTACTATACTACATATTATCATTATTAGTACTCCAGACATTACCACTCTGGAGTTTCATCTTTCCTGTTTAGATGTAAAAAGCAGTTGGAAAAATAGGATGCAGAACAAAAGCTCCAAAAAGGACTGAAAAATTCTCTCAGCTGAAGGGCTGGTGCAGTCTATGCAAAGTTACATGACACCCTGAGAGATGTTCTGCTTCTCTCCTTCCAACTGTATAAAAGTTTTATCCAACCATAAGATGCATTGCATGATGTTTAAGGACAGCAGTTTGTCACAATCTCATTATCAGTCTTACCAAAAAGAAGGTGCTTGCAGCATCAAGCATCATCTAACATCTTATTCAGGCCCACTGAGAAGCTATCTAATGAGTTGCTGGCACCAGTTGTGACAGCACATACATTTTTGTCTTCAAGGGTTGACCAAAGACAACCTTGCTTAATTTATAAGATCTTCAGTTTTCTGCTTGAAGTAATTTAGCTGAAGGCATGATAATATTATGACTGCAATATAGTTCAGCTAAGAATTCACTTTACTTTTGACACTTCAAAAGCACATTGAGCAGGTATCTTAGAAATTCTACCCATAGAGTTCCTCTGCATTTTTTTTTCTGTGTTTACATACAGTTTCTAAACATCATTTGCTGGATTATTAGTATGTTCTTTTTCACGTGCAAATACATGTATTCAAAATATTACATGTGATATTTTGGCACAGTGGCCACTTCTGGAAGGTCAACCCAACTGCAGCAAAATCCAGTGGTTAGGTATTTGAGGCCTTGAACTAGCCAAAACAGAGGAGAAAAGTTGCTTGGTGAGAAACATTAGCAGTGTTCATATAGGAAGTAATGGTTCATTATGATATCTGCTGTTGGGAGTTATCTATAACCATCTGCTGTCTGGGCAGGAAAAGCTGATTTTTTTTGCCTTCCATAGCTTATCTGCTTTGAGACATGCTATGGAGTTACTCTGCAGCAGGTCAGAATCTGCTTTACAGTTTCATAACTGTTCACAAATCTTTTTTCCTGAGACAAATTTCTTAGAACAAGACACAGCCCTGTCAATGTTCCTACAGCTGTAGTTCCACCTTTTCCCCAAGAGATAATTAACAAGTGGGGAGGAGAGGGAGGATTGTTTCAAAACAATGACTGTCTCCCAGGAGAAAAACCCAGTTTCATACATACAACAGCAAAAAACACTAGGATAGTGAATACAGACTGAGAAATATGGGCTACTTAAATGTTACTAGGAATGTTAGCTGTTTTGATCTTTGGGGCTTTCTTTGTACAAGTTAATTTTTTTGCCTTAAATTTTCCATACAGATAGTAGACTAATGTTTAAACTACTCAAAAAGTATCTTATTCATAATCATCACAGAGGGATTTTTACTAATTTGATATCAGAAAAGTTTTTCTGGCACTGTTAAGTATTAAAATTTTTATAGTGTATCCAGCTCAGCTTTGCTTTAATCCTTGAGTACTCATTGCTGAAAATACTCTCTCTCCTAGTGAGGAAAGTTCTTTTACTCTGAAGAATATTTTACATGGTTTAAATCTCCTCTTTTTTTTTGTAGTGAATTTTTTCCCCCAGAAGGCTCCACAAAAGATCACTAAGAAGACTCAGAAAATTCATCATTTTTTTTTTGTTAGTGCTTTTTGCTGGCAGAACTTTGTTGTCTTTTCAGACCTTGCCATCTATGTCATTCACCTCCACCAATTCAGACAGCTCTCTTAAGAGAGAAGCTATATCAGTAAATTAAGTAAAGTGTATAAGTAAATTAAGATATTTTTTTAGGTAGTAATAGAAACATGGAAAAAAGATTTATCATTAAAATTATATTTCATATGAAAAGTAAATTGTGCATATAGGTTAGGAAATGTGAAAGAAGTCTAGAGAAACTCAGTGTACTGCCCCAAGCAAACTTAAGTGAAACACAAATACATTAAGTAACAATAAAGGAGAGGCAGGTGTTAAAATGATGATAATAACAATGCAATGTAAAATAGTTATGAGTAACTGCAATACTCATAACTATGTGAAAACATCTGGTTTCTTTCCATTGTAAGCTTTTGGTTAGTGGGGCTCAAAGTTCTTTAGACTTAGCAATATTGTTCGAAACAGACTAGATACTAAAAATGTATGGTTTAATTATTTAATTTATTGAGTCTCCTGCAAGAATTATCTTGAACTATGATCTTGAATGTAATTTTCAATAACTTTTCATTTTTAAAAGTGTCATTGGTGTGTACACTTTCTCTGAGGAGACAAGTTAACAAAATTAATGATGAATTCAAAGTGCAATAATGCTGATTTATTTCCACAATAAAATATTTTTGACCCCTTTTGTAATATAAACAGTGTATTTTGTGTTGGGTTTGTGACTTTTAGTTCATCAATCCACTTATTATGTGAGTGCATATTCATTCTTCTACTAAAGGCAATGCATCTCTTAGCAACAACTGATATTAACAAACTTAGTTCTAAATCTTTCAGAGTTGCAGCTGTCATATATTTGTAAGGTATGAAAGTATTGGTTGAAAATATAATCTAATTCTGGCTCAGTCAGTTGTGTTTGGTAGCTGAAGTTAAAAATATCTGTTTACGCCCACAGAGGAAAAATCCCGTAAAGACTTTTTTCCTCCACTTTATGTTCAGCATCTATGTAGCACATTAATTTTGCATGGGATAATCCTCACATATGAAAAATAATTAGTATAAGAAATTTTCATATGCTGTTTCACTTTTTAAAAACATCTCAATAGAAAATAACAATGCAAGATTTTACCATATTTTTTCCTGTGTTGTAAGCTAAAGATTAGGTTGACTCCTAGGTAAGCTAAAGGTATTACTCAACATCAGCATGTCCTTGGATAATGAAAGTACACATCATGTTATGCAATACTACAGTACCTGAAAGTCGAGTTTGGCTTCTCACTGGTACATTTCCATTGTTTGTTTGCTTTGGATACCCCATTATATAGCACAGGAGCTACTGCACAGTTAAAAATCAATGGCGCTTTCCAGTGACACCATGATTGTCCACACCTTCCATCTTTGAAATTTTTTGAGAAATAGTTCTTTTGAGATACTTCCATATGGCATTTTATCCTGGGACCATTGTTCAAGCAGGACTGAAGGGAAGAGGTGCAGAAAGTTAGTTCAGTATTACAGGTTTTTAAATGCGTACTCACATTATCTCAAAAATAAAATTGATAATATTATTTGATTTTTAAGACTTCTAAGAGTTTCCCAGTGTAATATTTTTTATATTTCTTTCCCTTTCAAATTTCATGATATTTTTTTTATCAAGGCAATACTTTTTCTGTGATCATCAGTGACAGTGTTTTCCTGCCCATGACCTGATCTCCATTTCTCAGTGCCAAGATTTCTTCAGGTTTTATATCTTGTTTAAAATGCCACAACTAATACTTAAACTGCTGTCTCTGTTGAAGTGCAAACATCAGAACATCTGACAGCTTTTATGTAAGAAAAGCAACAAAGTGTCTTTTCAATATCAGCATCACTGAACTCTTTGACGGGGAATTTTGCCGTGGAGTTCAAAGTAAAGTAAAGTTTGAAAGTAGAGTAGTACCAAGATTCCTAAGTCTCTTCAATTCCAAGTTACTTTTATCACAACCTTCACTCTGAGATGCTGGAAAAAAGGTTTTGTAATCTCTTCTCTTGTTCTCACACTGTGTGCCTGTAGCTTCATAACATTCAAAGATGACTCTATACATGACAAGATAGTTTTAAGTGTTATGAAATTAAAGTGCAGTTGCCTTTGACTCCATCCTCAGCTGCTTCCTCAGGAAAGCTAAGCCAGATATGAAGTGTGAGAGGGCTAGGTGGGAGGAAATAGATGGAGAAAATGTAGATGGAAAAATGGTTATAAAGAGCTCCAAAAGTCAAGAATTGAGAAGAGGAAAGCACCTGGCAAATAGGGTCACAGCACCTAAACATGAGTTTCCTGTACCTAAAAATGAAACTTCCAGTATCCTACAGAAATTGGTTGGTGTTCTATAGAAAATAAGTTACCTCTAAAAATGAGTTTCCTAATGTATAAGTTTCAGTCTATGATTTCTTCATATTTTTCAGGTCCAGGGAGTAGAGGTGAAATCCCAAATTTAGAGTGTCTGTGGTTTTATGACTGAATTTGCAATATGAGTTTCCAGTCATGCCAAACCCAAGTGGAGATGGAAATTTCTGTTATAAGAATTGTTAGAGATTGGTTTGCTGTAAATTGATTTTAATAAGTTGAAGATCTCAATTCAGCAAGAGCATTTCTATTATGATAATATAAGAAGATATATAGGTATAGAAATGTATATATGTACAGATATACACATATACAAGCTTTGTGCCTACAATTAGGTTTTGAGATCTCTAGATCTTAAGTCTCTTGCTTTTAGGAAACGTCTCTACTCAGAAGAGAATTCAAATGTGTTAGATTTGAACATAAGGGTGTTTTCTGACTTTAGGCAGTAAAAATCACAGAATCTCAGAATAGGTAAGACTAGGAGGGACCACAGTAGGTCATCTGGTCCAACCTCCCTAGTCAAGCAGGGCCATCCCAGAGCACATGTCACAGGATTGCATCCAGACACTTCTTGAATATCTCCAGTGAGGGAGATTCCACAACTTCTCTGGACAACCTGTTCCAGTGTTTGGTCATCTGCACAGTTCAGAAATTCTTCATGTTCAGGTGGATTTTTTGTGCATCAGTTGTTGCCTTTTTCCCCTTTCCCATTGCTTGGCAGCACTGAGCAGAGCCTGGCTCCATCCTCCTGGCACGCTCCCTTCAGATACTGACAGACATTGATGAAATCCCCTCTCAGTTTTCTCTTCTCGAGGCTGAACAGGCCCAGCTCCCTCAGCCTTTCTCATAAGACAGATGCTCATGTCCTTTCATCATCTTCATTGCCCACTGCTGGACATGTCCATGAACTCCATCTCTCTCCTGTTCTGAGGAGCCCAGAACTGGACGCAGCTCTCCAGATGTGGCCTCAATAGAGCTGAGTAGAGGGGCAGGATCCCCTCCCTTGACCTGCTGGCAATGTTTTCCATAATGCACCCCAGGGTATCATTGGCTCTCCTAGCCACAAGGGTACTGCTGGCTCAGGGACAGCTTGTTGTCCACCAGGACATACAGGTCTTTTTCCACAGAGCTGCTTCCCAGCAGGTCAGCCCCCAGCCTGTGCTGGTGCCCAAATTTATTCTTTTCCAGATTAAGGACCCTGAACCTGCCTTTTGAATTCCAGTTGGTTCAGGTGGTCAGAGAGACATCTAGCAAGCTAGCTTGGAGAAGTATTTCTCACAAGTTTGAGTTCTGCCTGGTTCTCAGGGTGATAAGGAGAAAGTTCCCAAGGTGATAACATGGTCAAAAAACAGGTTGGAATCCGTGAAAAACAGGTTGGAATCCGTGAAAAACAGGTTGGAAAAATATGATGGAATTCACAACAAGGATGGACACCTGGTGTTTTTCTGTGGGACACATCCTGGGAGATGTTTTCCTGGATGTTTGTCCTGGTGGACCAATGAACTACTTTTCTGTTCCGTGCATCGGAACATGCTTTAAATATGAGCTCTTGGTTCAATAAAATTGGCTTCTTTTCCCAAAAGGAGTCCGTGTGCTTTGCCGTTCCTTTTGTCTCTTTTCCTTTTATTTAGGTTCGATACCACAGGTTCATTTCTGCCCATCTCTCCAACCTGCCCAGGTCTTTCTGAAGGGTTGCACAGCACTCAGGGGGATCAGCCTAAAGCTCCTCCCAGCTTTGTGTTGTCAGTGAATTTGCTGAGGAGGCATCTGGACCTTCATCCCAGTCACAGATGAAGATGTTAAACAATCCTAAAACCCGTATTGAACCTTGGGGGACACCATGAGTGGCAGGCCTCCAACTAGACCCTGTGCCATTGATTACAAACCTCTGGGATCTGCTATTCAGCCAGTTCTCAATTCACCTCACTGTCCTCTCATCCAGTCCACAATTCCTGAGTTTGCCTATGAGGAGGTTATGGGAGACAGTGCTGAAAGCCTTGCTGAAGTCAGAGTAGACAATATCCATTATTCCTCTAGGCAGTTGTTTCCCCATAAAATGTAAGCTGGTTGGCCAAGCATGATTTACCTTCAATGAATCCATTGAATCCATTGCTGATTACTACTGACCACCTTTCATCCATGCAAATAGAGATGGCTTCCAGAATGAGGCACTCCATTACCTTTCCAGGGAAAGACGGCTGGACAGTAGTTCCTTGGGTGCTCCTTCTTATCCTTTTGGAAGACCAGGGTGACATTTGCTTTCTTGCAGTCCTCAGTCACCTCTCCTGATCTCCATGACCTTTCAAAGATAATCATGAGTGGCCTCGCTGTAGTGTCTGCCAGCTCTCAGCACTCATAGAAGCATCACCAGGGCCCATGCGTTCTTCAAAAATGTTGCACCTCCAGTAGGACTAACTGAATCAATTAAGAGTTCCAGGACACTAAGCTTAGATTTCTATTTGTGAAAATCATGGTTAATTTTGTAATTATACTTGCACATGAAAACCATGAACTATAGCATGCATAGTAAAGGAAATGTATTGCTTATAAGTGTAGGATTAATGGCTTTGAGACCAAATCTTCTGTCATTATAAGTCAAAATAAAGTCATGACCTTCACTAGACTCATGCAGTGTTCATGAGTTTGGGACTGGTTTTGAAATATTTGAAGTTTGAAAGAATAAATGTTTTGTTGTTTAATTGTTATTTCTTATTTAAACAATGCTAGTATAGGTACACTTAATCCGCTGTGCACAATATAATGAGGATGAGAAACTTTGTACAGAACTGCTCTTCATGACCACATATACTGTTTCTATATATAAAGACACACAAATGTTTATTTACAACATAAATACCGTCAACATAAATATGACAACAAAATCAAGGTCAGCTTTGGGAACTGAAATCAAGGTCAATTTTAAGTATTTTTTTAATCTAAAAGATGTTCTAGAATCAGCCATTCTCTTTCAGGAAGGGCTTCAGTGCTGTGTTTTTTTAATAATAATCATGCCTTTAGGTGGGTTTTTGCTTTATTTATTGGTTTTGTTATTAACTCTTACGATTCGGTTGTCAAATGTGAGAACAGAATTTGGATCAAATTCAACTCTGAATTAATTTCAGTAACACAAATATAGTCTGTATGATCTTTTATTTGTTAGTGTGCATATGTAGAGTTCTGATACATTTACAAACCATGTCCATCAATATATCAAATTGTGTCTATCAACAGCATAGTTAGAGCATCAAGGGAGTTATTTTTTATGTGCCAAAGACCCTCTGTAGTAGTTTGATAAGGATACATCGTCAACTGGAACTCAAAACCTCCTGTCCTTTTTTTGCTCAAGTTTTATATTTTAAGCAGGCAATTTTAATTTGGCAAGCTCTGTACAAATCAAATTATCATTTGGAACTGCAGGAATATTTCTCTACCTTGATGAGTAACAAGATCCACTGGAATGTATTGGGATTGCTCTTTCAGCCCTGACAGATCATAAAGAAAGGCACTTGACACTGAAAATGCTTGATATTCCTGCAGAGTAACCCTACCTGCCCTATATTTGAATCAACTAGCACAGCAATAAGTAAACATGTTTTTCCCTTCCATTTCCAAATTATTATTGTTGTGAGATTCTGCAATTGTCAACAATTTATATGCCCCAGAGTCACATTTTGAGTTGACAGAACTCATGGAGAGACATCAAGAGTAAAACTTGAGATTCTGTTTGTCAGTTGCTGAGTTGCGCATTTGGAATACCAGAACATATGTATTGGAGAAATCATCAAAGGTTAAAAAATCTAGCAATTAAATTGAAACAAAATGAAATATATTCATTTTTGGAAAATGAGATCTCAAACACAGGCAGATGACTAAGAAAAAGTCATGCAAGTGATGTATCTAAACACTATTACATTTAAAGTACTGACAACATTCGAGTTAGCAGGATTTACTGGGAAGTACCAGATTAACTTCTGTCTCAGCTTTATGAATATATGCTTCTTTACATTCTAATGGCTTGTTCTGGACTAAAAAACTTGCACCAGTATGCATTGATATTCATGTTTGTTTAGAGCACCTGCATACAGGGACGCATGTTCACCTGACCAAGTACCCAATATCCCACAGAGCTGTTGATGAAAACAAGCCTAGACAAGCAATTATCCAACCAGCTTGCACAAAGATGAGTCTCATGTGTATGGATATTTTTGTGGGCATTAGTCAGTTGCTTGGTTATGATAACTTGATCCAAAGTCTGACTCTAGAGTTATTTTAGAGACCAGGGTGCACTATTTAATTCTGTATTATAAATCACTATAATATAATTGCTGACAGAACCTTTATCACAGCATTGCTAGCAGGTCATTTATGATCATTATGGTCTGCTAGAAGTTCATTTATTCATTCAACCCAGGAATAAAATGCTTGATACATAAATTTTTATAATTGTAGCCCTGCCCAGTCAGGATGACCCTTTCCGAATGACTGGAAATTACATGACTCATTCCCCTGTTTTTATATTCCCAACTGGTACATTCAGTTCCCTCCCAGTACTCCTATATTTCATGATCCATAACAATCATTCTCCTATTTCCTTAAGTGAGATTGTTTGAAATGAAATCAGGAAAGCTATAAATTGAAATATGAACAGTTGAATGCCTGAGTGTTGCCCCTTGGATGAATGCAAGACTATCATCCTAATTGAAAGCAGCATACTTTATGGTAATATACAAAGTATACCTTCTGATGATCCACAGAGCATGAGTGTACATTTAAATTGGAGTCCCTGATATGGACTAAGAAAGAGATACCTGAGAATTAGCAGGAAAAAAGTTAATGATGTTCACAGAACTACTGTGCCTTCTTATTTACTCTTTCCTACTCACAGCATACTTTTGATTTCTGAGACTGTCATTTAAGATTAATCATGACATCAAATCATCCTTTTTTTTTTTTTTCAGTAACTCTAGGGCACATCTTGGTTTTTCCCCCTTACACATGTTTTGCTCAGTTCTTCAGCAGCCAGACTTTACAACTTTGCCTGAACATTGTGGACTTTTCAGACCTCTAGCCCAACTTGAGTGAGCACATTTAATGCCTGTCTGAATCAGCCACATGATGAGCACCACAGTGTCCAGCAGGCAAGCCAGGAGCTGCGTGTTTCACTCTGGAAAATAACTGGTGTCCTGGGAGAGAGGAACACCCTCCCATTTGTTTGCAGTGACTGCTCAAACACTGTTATGCTAGAAGCTGTCTGTTCTAGGAAGTTAAGGAATAGACTGATCCTGGGCCAGCTCTTTCTGTGCAGCAAAGCTCAGTTTCTGCGGGCTTTCAGGGATCATTGAGCAGATAATTCAGTGCTGAGAAAGTGAGAGCACTGTGTCCTACTGGGTTAGAGGCAGTTGGAGGTGGCAAGCAGTTTTGCAAGGGAGCCATTTGTATTTAAAATTTTAGATCTGCATTGTAGAGTATCATTTTAGATACCCAGATTTCAAAGTTGTAACTTTGAAAATTACAAAATCTGGGTGTTGGTTAACAACTGGACTTCATCTCTTGTGGGAAATTGATTTCCAGATTGGGAACTACTCTAACAAGGCAGTTTTCCCATTTACAAAATATAGCTATTCATTTTAATTTGCATAAAGAATATGGATATATAAGTCCCCAATTACTTTGAAAGCAATGATATGATGAAGTAATTAGTTCAATGAGGAAATGATATTGCGTAGTGGAAAGCTTGGTTTGCCAAGGATCAATTTGTTGACATTTGAATCCAACTAGAAATTAAATACATGGAACAAAAAGTAGAGTATTTTAGCAAAAAGCCATCTCATCAATTTGGATAAAAATTAAAAGCATCTCTGCTTCCCAGCCAGAGGGGCTAAGTAAGGGATTTCTCTGCAGTAGAAGACTCACAAATGACCATTTAAAATAGAAGAAAAATAGAACAGTGTATCATTAAGGCATAAGGAATGAGCATGTTTCTTTCTTTATTCCAGATGTAGAATCATTATAGCACTTTTTTCCTATGTATAAAATGAGAATACTACTACATATGCCATCTTTTATCAGAATTGTGGTGCTTGAACCTGCAGCCTGGAATCATAGGATGATTTGGACTGGAAGGAATCTTAAAGAGCATCTAGTTCCAATCCTGCTGCCATGGGGTAGGGTGTGTGTGTTTGTGTGTGATGTGTGTAATGAGTGTTATATCTGTGAAATCTCTGAAATCCTCAAATAGGAAATAAAACAGGAAGGGAAATACCATAACTTTGGTTTACATCTGGATTTCCTTTGCATGATGGCTACAGTTGTGTATACAGTCATATCAATTCATTGCATCATCTCTACAAATAAAGCACAACAAAATTTTGTTCCAAGAATTTTCCTGTCTGAACAGGAAATTATAATAAATAAAAATCAAGTGATAACAATGAAAAATGAGTGGACTACAGGGAAATTAAGAGTACAGCTGTGAGAGGTGAAAATGCAGTTATTATGATATACACATTTTGTTAGTTTGCCTGAGAAACAAAAGTGAAGGACAAGTGTTTTTTACAAGCTAGGAGGTTTTCTTTCTGAGTACAAGATAGATGTGAATGTTGCAGATAAAACAGGAAAATTAAGGGTTACATGAATTATCCAAAGCACAATGACTTTTAGTTATTCTTGAAAATAATAGCAGTTTTTAAATCTTTTATTTAACTTAAGCTTGGATTTAAAATATATAGGCCCCACAAAAATTTACTTTTGTGTTATTCCTAGAGTCATACAGCTACAATAAATTATCAAAAGGTAGTATCTAAGATCATTCATTCTAAGGTCATTCAGTGTTGGATAAACACTTAGAAAAAGGCTAGCATAGGTTCACTTTGTCATCTAGAGATTGTATAATCATGCCTGTCAGAAATAAATACATTTTTTTATATACATATATATATCCCCACCCTGCTAAGAGTATTCAGACTGTCTCCTCAACCAAAACTAAATCAAAATAGGGATAAAGAAAGGCTCTTTTAACAGCATATAGGTATGCTGCACAACAGCTTCAAATAGGAAATGAAGATATAATATCCAGAATTGAATTGGCAAAGATTCAGTTCTGTTGTAAGAATTAATTTTCTTATTTTTTGTACATGAATCAAATTTTAACTGATGAGAGTTAGAAAAACCTGCCTATATGACCACTTTTTATTCCAGCCCAGTATGCTTCAGGATTTCTTGCTCTTTCCTCAGAAGAAAACAATTGGGATTGAAGATAGGCTGCTGGTGACAGGATACTGCCTCATAGTAAGAAGAAATCTCACCAGCTGTGCTTATCTGTTTATCCAAAACATGCACAAATTTTGTGCATTCCAGTATGATAGGTCATTTTAGGACTACACAATGAGCAATTACCAGTAGCAGAAAAGAATTCACCACTTAAAACCAGAAGAGGCCCTCAAGTGGCTGAGTGCTGCCTTTCTGTGGTTGCACTCCTGTGGATGAGCTAGGTCTAGCTCTGGCACACCTTATGCTTCTGCTATATTCTGCTTTCACCTCCTTTTGCAGCTTTGACAAAATTGGCTCAGAAGTATTTCAGGCTGACGGAGATCATTCATGTCTCACTGGTTGGTGGATTCTGGTCTCTACCTCACACTGCTGCTATAACCTGGACCACACTGGAGGC
The DNA here is from genome assembly GCA_013397375.1 of Toxostoma redivivum. Classification (NCBI taxonomy): domain Eukaryota; kingdom Metazoa; phylum Chordata; class Aves; order Passeriformes; family Mimidae; genus Toxostoma; species Toxostoma redivivum. The sequence goes on along the minus strand of VXBI01013445.1, from coordinate 479,114 downwards.
AGGACCAGGGACATCAGCCTCTGCCTGGGCTTCTGCTTCCATATGCTCCTGCTGGCTTTCTTTTTATCAGCAGTCACAAAGGGAAGATTACTTCTGGGTGACTCACGTGTTCCTAATTTGTCACTTGTGGGCTTATGCCATTTTGAAGGTGAAAAACGTGCAGGGACTACTGATCATGTGTGTGATGAAGAAATTCCATTGAGTCTGTGTGGATTATATGGGTATTTTGGAAACATTAGTGACATAACCTATTGAATCTGCAGACCTGTAATAATGGTAACAAGCCCACAATCTCTGTTGATATTAACTGATCAACACTCTTAGTAATAATACAAAACATTGTGAACTGTGGAAACAATCAGCAATTAATTCTATTTTGTATTCTAGAGACTTGCCACAGCTAGGTTAGCAAAGAATGACTGCGTGGCCAAATCAAAAGGCTGCAGAGCATACCTGTGTGCAGCTGGTGGTACTGACACAGTACTTGAAGAGCCACTGCAAGACGTGTCAAAGCTGCCTCGGGGAATATTTGAAGTGGAAGAAAAATATGCCCTAGGTAGTCTATCATTCCACCTGTGGCTTGGCTCTTGTATGTTCTGGAGGGAAAAATAAGCAGGCAGCACAAATTATGGGAGACATTTAGATTAGGCAAGTGTACTCCAGGGGCTGCACAGACCTGTGGTAGCATATATCCTTTTTAATTATGGCTTTTCTTGTCTCTCTGTTGATCTTAGAGACCTTCAACTCAGAACTCTGTTCAATACTCGGTCTTACTGATGTGTCCAGTTATTTATGAGTAACTCCTTGAGTTTTAAAAATGCATCTTTCCCTGCACTGTATTTTTTATTTTTCAATGTCAATGGACTTAGATCTACATAGTTGTTAGTGAAGAGTTCTTTCCAGGAGTTGAATTTTCAGTAATTCTCTAATTCTGACATGGATATAAATTTTGTGTGCTTGTCTGCTTGTAAGAACAACTTCTCTTTGAAGACTCACTATGGAGAAAATCAAAAGGTAAACAGATTTTTAAAGAAAGGCCTGAAATTCTTTAGGAATCTATAAACTAAGAATTTAACTAGGCTTCTATAGCATATTTAATAAATTTAGCACCAAAGATAAAGTGTTTTGGGCGCTGCGAAAAAATCTCACTCTTTTTAGTGTAACGTTAACTAAATCACATAAACTCAAACACAAGGTATCAGAAATCTTTGATTCTCTGCTGCCATCTTGTGCCTGCTCCTGTGGCCTGCTGGTGTATAACAAAATCCGAGATACTTTTTCCCAGGGAAGTGCCCCTGCAGTGAGGTGGAAGAATTTGTGGCAGGTAGCTCCAGTTTGGAAGATTGCATAGGGAAGAGTGAGAAGTTCAGTTAGGAAAACACCATGGTATTGAATTTCTTTAAGTATTTTCTTTGTACACCTTCAGTTTTGATCAAATAGTACATAATCACGGTGAATTAAGAAATAATGTTTTGTAGAAAGTAGGTGGAGCTGATTGTTTAGCACATGCAGCAGGTCTGGTATGTTGTACTCTGGGTGCAGGATAAAGTACATGTTTTATGTACACAGATGATGCATGTATTACCCATATTTCATGACTCACACATTTGCTAAACTTCAGTGAATGCAGTGGTGCATTCAATGATGTATCTGAGTTGACATGAGCATATTGTGTACATGGGCAGAGTGGCAGTTCTTTTTCTGTTAGAAGGTATTTTCAGACAGCTTGAAGAAGGCAGGGGCAGCTAGTTAAGCAAGTGGCAGAGATGGAGACTTCATTGAAGATTGACTGTTGAGGGAAGTTGTAGAGGGAGCCAGATGTTATTATAACAGCTATTTTGAAATTATTGAGTTATATTACAGCAATATGTAAAATTAGTGTAGGAGAGTTGTGGCATTTAGCAGATCTTTTGAATATTCCACTGGATGTAGCAAAGTAAAAATACACTTCTATTTACAGGTGTTCAGAAAGTACAGCAGGCTGGAGATTGATGAGGGGTGTCAGACAGAGGAAATTAAGCTCTTGAACTTGTATGTACCATGATGTTCCTGCTTTCTCACGGTTTGCTTTGACAAATTCTAATGGAATAACCTCTTTCTCTGAACTGCAGTGAGCTAGTGGTGAGATACATAGCTCATATACCAGCTATAGCTACATCATTTTCTGAACCTACTTTGTGGTTTGAAAGCAATGCCATGTGGTAATAAAACTGGGTTGGGTGCTATTTATTAAGTCCTCATGGCCATGAAACCTTTTCTTCACCCTGTACCATTCCCCAGGGAGCTCTGCACACCTCCTGCATTCTGTACCTTAGAGATGCCTCAATAACCCAGCTCAAAGGTGACATGCAAGTTGCAGCCATCTCCAGAATCCTGACTTCTCTGCATGTGCCCCTGCAGTTCCCTGCATCATTGTCTGAACAAGGCTGTGCTGTGTCTGGATGTGCTGTACCTTGGAAGAACTGGGGAGCTTCTACATTTGCTGCTTCCCTAACAGCTTGAACTTGGAGTAGGGAAGTGGGCCTTGTTTGACTTACTCAGAACTGCTGGCTTTAGAAAAATAAGTAAAATCATATATGGGTTATTTTTAGCTGTGGGCCTTCCTGACTAGTTCAGTCACTGAAACAAGGACACCTTGATTAAAATAATTGCTTGTTAAAGAAGTATATCTTTTATCAGCCATAAGGTTTCAGATAAATTGAGGGTTTTAAAATGTATTTTGGTCTGTTGTTTTGCATGGAATGGTTAGGTTTATTTCAGTTTTTGAGGATCACAGACATTAGTCATACTGCTTAAGAGCTGGCTAGATACTCATAGTTAAGTTTGACAACATTCGGGAAAAAGACCTGATTTATCTGAGGTCATGCACTTATTTCAGTATCACTGTTTCCATTCTTTTACTTTGCAAAATAAATATATTTTTAATTACCTTTTCTCTCAAGTTTTCTGAAATTTTTCAATACTTGCGATACTGACCTGTGACTCATTTAACAGAGGAGGTTGCTCTGCTTTTACCCCTCTCTCAATTTAAAAATTTGTCAAGATTTGTCTCCCATTGCTGCTTCTGTTTGCTTTTCCATAAAACTTACTTTCATAACCTGAAATTTTCGTAAAGTATTCTATTGCTGCTTACTCTAGCTATCTCCTTAATAATTCAGAGCATAGGAAATCTCTATACTTTTCCCCTTTCTAAAGTCATCTTCTAAAGTCAGTTATCACTTTCCTTTCTCTTTTGCTGCTTTTCTCCTGCTTCATTTATGTTCTCTTTGTTGTATCAGTTTGCAAGAGACAAACACTGTTATATTTTCCTACTCCATACAATCCATCAAACACTATCTCCTCTGCCCAGATTCAGACGGGTCAGCAAATAAATACTTTTTGGTGAGATTTCCATCTTCTGCTCAATGCTAATTAAAATGAAAGAGGTGATGACCTCAGCATTAGGGTTAGGAAGAAGAATATGTGAATATGCATGAAATCCAACAACTTTTTTCTGATGAGAAAATTACCAAATACAAATGCTTGTATGGTAAACATGTAGATGTGAACGTGTTCTTCCCTGGTTTAGGTTATGTAGCCTCAATACAGCATAGGTGGATCATAGGTAATGCAACAATGTTTCCATAAATAATTTCCAAGCAGTATTTGCTATCCTGCAATGTGTGTAAGAAACAAAACAAGACAAGCTTTCAGGCACACAATTATTCTTGGGGTGTCCTGCACAGGGCCAGGAGTTGGACTCAATGATCCTGGTGGCTCCCTTCCAACTTAGCATATTCTCTGATTCTGTAAGAGCAGAAACCAGGCAGCATGTATGAAAATTAAGCTTTTTCAGTAGGTCCTTGAACATGCCAAACCTCAAGACCATGCAGCACATTTCTTATCCCTTTGAGGACCCAGTTTTTAAACCTGCTTTCAATATGCTCAGTTACTGCACAGCTGTTCTTCACAGCCAGCCAAGATCTGGGTGGACATTCACTCAGCTACTGGAAATACTCTCTCTTCCCCAGATGTATAGCTGCTTGCTTATGCTAGAGGGTACTGACATCAGGAGGAATCTTGTCAGCATTTGCTGCTGCTCTGCTTCAGACAGCCACAACTGGGTTAATCTAAATTTAGAGCTGATGAAACTGGTTTGCACTAGCAGAGCAAAGTTTGCCAGGAACATTTTAGCAAATCTACCCAAGATCCGTTCCAGGACCAGAGCTTCCAGGACAGTTCTGGCTGTGCAAACAGCTGGGGTAGAATGGTTAAACAGGCATGTGGGATCTTGCAGAGAATGTCTGTCCTAATCTGAGACACTGGAAAACAAAAGCTAGTCACAAGAGCAACGCCAAATAAGGATAGAGGCCAAATCAAGTTTTTGTCTTTCGTTTGATTACCATGGATGGAGTTTTCAACTAGAATTCACTGCTGATGTCCAAATGTCCTCCAACACCACAAGGAGACTTGTCCCTTGTAAAAAATTCTTATGCCCCTAAGGCTACCTAGAGTAGCCGACATTGTAACCCAAGTACCCTCTTCTGCTCCATCATTTCAGAAGACAAAACAAAATGAGAAAAAGCCAATAAAATTAATATATTTAGTAAAAAATCTTCTTTATTGAAGCTCACAAGTACAGCTGTTAGGTTTCAGGCTGTTTTCATTATTTCAAGTAGCAATGTCTGTGTCTTATCCTTTTCACTCAGTAGGGAAATGAAAAACTAAAATCCAACCATTCCTTTTACCTCTCTCCACCCTCATCTCCTTAGTCAAATATGGAACTCAATTCTTGCATCCATATTTTTAGAATTGTGGTAATCCAGCCTTCTCTAGTCTGCCTTTTCCCTTTTTCCCCCCAAATATACTACTTCCTGTATATTGTGTGCTATCTTCCTTCTGACTGTATTCCTAGAATGTAGTATGCCTCATGTGCTGGATAAGGACATGATTTGATTCCATGATTATAAATAACTGTTAACAGATTTAGATTAATGTCAGATTTAATATACTGCTACTTCTACAGCTATGTTTCAAGCGTATAAACACAGAATGGCCTCATCTAGGCTGGTTTTGATTGCCATGGTGCTTTATCCTTCATAGTGTAAGGATCCTGTGGCCTGCATATGAAGACAGGATCAAAGACAAAGTATCAAAGAGAGGAAAATATAATCTATGAAGCAGTAAAAATCAGTAAGCTTCACCGTGAATCCCTCCACCCCCTTGTTTACACATATCCAGATAGCCAAGAACATCCTGCTAGATAAGATGTTTTTATGTTATCTCCAATTTGTATTGCATTAGACAGCAAAGTAACATGGTCTGATGTGTTTTTACACGGTCTGATGTGTTTTGCTAGGGATACATTCACTGCTTATTAACTGGATAAAACCTGATATTAGCTTGGCTTTGTTTAATTTCTAATGTTATTTACTCTGTGATAACTGACTAACCTCAGTTAACATTGTGAATTGTTTGCCCTGTAATGACCAGATATTCCATTACATTATGTAAATTATTTGCGTAGTGATCAGGATTTAATGTTATTGGTAATTAGAATTATTTGCCTGCTGGTAATGCTGTATAAATGATCTGTCATTAATCACAGGGCACACCTTACCAAGAACTCTAATGAGGAAAGCTGCAGTTTAATGTCACTAAACTATTGATCTTCTCTGGGCCATTGTTTTACATCACAAGGAAGTGTTTTTAGTATTTATTGATCAGTCATTGACTATTACCATAAAGACCTGGGGCTTTGTAAATGTCTTTATTCCTTGATGTAAGATATCACCAGACTTTGAGTCACAATAATTAAAGCATGTAGCTGATAAAACTTGACAGGTTTTTTCACACTTGCAGTTTCAAACCACATGAGAAGTTCCTCCTCTTGAGAAGGAAGAAGTTCCATAATCCATGCCTCTCCTATTGGTACTGATAGAGCCAAGGACCTGTCTTTGCCAAAGGCAAATTTAAAAGACAAAGGCTGATGAGGCCCCAGCCAGCAGAGCATCATCTTATTCAGGACAAGACAGTGCCAAGGGGAAGTTTTTCTTCCCTGCAAAAAGCCAACTGAGAAATATTATTGCTTACTGTTATTAGAAACCACTTTGATTTACCCTATATTCTTCTTGCAACAAATTACTAGTAAACTAATTAGTGTGAAGAGCAATAACAATAGACTCAACTTCCTTCCTACCCCTATTTAGACTTTGCTATGTCTAGCAGAGAATCCCATACTCTTGGAAAGCTGAGTGGCTGTTTAAAGCTGTGTGCCAGAAAGACAGAGCTCTGAGCCCTGCAGTGTGTAAGGGTGTGTAAGAGCAGTATCCACACTGCAAATGTGTAGTGACCATTTCTGTGTAAGGAAAATGGAACAGAGCCATTAACTGCCAGGATCTCCTAGGTAGGAATTAGAGCTTAGGGCCCCAAAATCAGGATTTAAGGTACATTTCTATATCCTGGAGCTCCATACACCTTGGCAGGCCATGAACAGGTATGTCATATGAGGTCGTATGAGAAGTCTGAGGAAGACTTTTGCATACCCACAGTAAGTGTAAGGCCTGAATGTTTTGTCTTCTCAGGCTCTGAAGTTATTTAAAATCAGACCTATCTGATTAACTAATGTTAGATGATGGAGTTATATTCCCAAATGAGGCACTTTCTGAACTGAGACTCATGCCTAAGAAAGAGCCTTTCCTATGACTTTTCCTGAGTATCTGAAAGAGTTCAAACTGTATATGAAAATGCAAATACTTGTCACAACACTTTCTGTAATTTTTATGGAATAAAGAACTGTTTACCTATATAGTGATTCATTCCAATTTCAATGTCTGTTTATCATGCTAAAAGATTTGAATAGTCTGAAAGAAATATTTGTGCTGAAAAGCTTTATTTAAAATCAAAAGGAAAATAGCTGAAACCTACTGAACCAGCAAATGTATGCTAAAGAAAATCAATGTGAATAAAATATGTATTTTAATATTTTACATAGGGAAAAAACAGTATCAAAAATGCTATTTTTAATTTTGACCCTCTGTAATGGTCTTGATTTTGCCTGGTAAAGTTAAACTAAAAACTTAATCAATTGTACAAGGGAAAAATGGAAAATAGAGTAATAGGAAGAAGAATTTAATATATATAAAAGGCCAATTGAGAATTAATTGATGCAAATAAATATAGAATATGAATGACTGGTGAGCTTTTCTCATGAAACCTGTGTGCTTCATAAAAGCTGAACTATTAAAGTCAGTAAAAGATTTGGAAGACAAGTGTTCTTGCCTTCTCAATAAAGACAGAAAGAAAGGGGTGAATAAATTTCAAAGTATTTGGAATAGTTTGCAGCAGTCTGTACCTTTCATAAGATACCTACTGACGGAATTAAGCAGGCAAACGGTGAGATGTGCACACAGCAATATATTGGAAACATGGTGGGTGTTCAAAATACAGCAGCTACCTTTTTTGTGAAGCCCAAAAAAATTAAGCAAACAGTTTGTCCACTAATATTGTGCTTTTATCACATAAGAACATTATGTTTCTCCAAGTTTTTTTTATAGACACGGACCAATTTCCCTATAACAACAAGAAACTAAGGAAATACACTCTATGAGTTCTGTGAGCATTTTGCTAAAATAGCAGCAACTTTTTCTATGAATGTAGGGATGGATGTGTTTTGCATTTTAGTTAATTTCATTTCACTTACTTTTTCATCGGCAAATGAAACAATAGAAGAGTACATTTTTAAATTTAGAGTTAGATTTTTTTTTCCCTTACAGTGATTCACACAAATGTCAATACATTTAGGTTTAGGTTAGAATAGTGCCATCTATCAGACAGTGCTTTCAGCTAAAAATACTGGAATCCCACAGTCATGGGCAGATGCAATGGGTAGCAACAGACCTGCTGCAGATCAGCTGTACAAGAAAACCAAAGGCACAGGTACATTTTAAAATGTGGAAATCCAGACTCAGATATTAGCTTTATCAGTGTCTGTGACATTTTTTCCCCCCAACTTGGTCAGTTAATGAGATCAGGAAATGCCTTTGTGGAATCCTCTGAGTCTTTGCACATAGGCAGAGAAAAATAGCCAGGAGCATAAAAAGGCATTGGAGAGGAGGGGTTCTTACGGATCTTATAGTTTCTTGAGGTTTTTCAGAATGTATCTAATGTGGGGAAACAGTCCAGCCACACCCCTGTATTTATTTCCTTCCAAACCTGGGCTAATTAGAGTTTACTAGCGGGAGTTTGTATATAAGAAGCATATGAGAGGAAAGAGCCTTATGGTCTGGAGGGGAGGGATGATGTAGGACAGCCATGTGTGCTGTATCCACCACATCCCAGACCCTCCTGATCCTCTTGGCAGTGCAGGATCAGTCTCTGTGCAAACTGGGGCACGATGATTCTTCCTGCTGAAAATCTTCAGACTCTCTTTTGCTCATTCTCTCTGAAGAATTTAGAGGATTTCTAGCCATTCCTTTCTTCTCCAGGCTGAAAAGACAGATGATTTGTAGCTACTAGATTGATGCCACACTGCAGAGACTGAAAAACTCTGAAAAAGCAGCAAATGGAATTATATATACATATATGCTAAAATACACCCTGTACAGAAACTTACATAACACAAATAGGAAAAGCAAGAAAATACTGACAAATTTACTCCAAAATAATTCTTTAATTTACTAAAATTGAAAAAAAAAAAGAAACTACTTAGAAGTACAGGCATGTGTGTATGTTATGGAACATATGGCGTTCCCCTAACAATTTGATTCTGAGCAATATTGACCAAACTGCTTGGCCTTCAACTGAGAAGTAAAAAAAAAAAGGTAACATCTTAGTATCATTTGTAATACTACCTCAGTGCCTCCCTAATCCAAAACAGAAGCATTAATCACTGTGTCTTTGTCATGGCAGCAGGGCAGTTTGCAGTCTGTCTGGGCACTTGATTTATGAACAGCTGATGGCCATTGAACAGCAGCAATCCACCTAACAGTACTTCCTCCTGCTTTGAGTATAAATGTAACAGAACACCAACATTTTATTCTGTCTAATATATACAAGGTTGAATTTGTAAGCTCCTTAATTATTGCCTCTCTTTCCTCTGGTTTTCATGTCCTGTTTTTCCTCCTACATCACAAAAGGCATTGTTAATATCAGACCCCCCAGCTCATCACCTTGCTTCAAAGTCTGTGCTTTGCTGTGCTCAAGAGCAGGATCAGCGCTCTTCTACCTTCCAGTAGCTCACTGTCAAGGTGAGCTCCTGCCTCAGCTGAGAAAGAAATGGCGTGATCCTCCAGCCTATTGTCCTTCACCTCTCTGTAGGTTTCCACTTGTCCCATGAGTTTCATACGAAATTTGGAGTTTTGAGGTCTAGTGCAGATCCTTTTGGGCATAAGTGCCCAGTATAGCCAAACTACATAGTTGCTTTGGAAAGAAAAAGAAAAGGGACTAGATTTGCTTTTTGTTCTTTTCCAGATCCCTAAGATCTGGGACACTCAGCTAGAGCTGCAATTTAGAAACACCTGGGCATTCAGAGAGCCCCCTGCTCAACCCCCAGCTCCCATTCCTTGTATCAGAGCATGTGCCCTGAGTCCAAAAACATCCAGCTCCAGTCTTAGCAGTGTTTGGAGGGAAATGCCCCCCTACCTGTGCACACCTTTGGTGGCACAACAGCTGTGGAAACCCACACACTTTGTTAATGCACTTACTCTGTGTGTCATTTCTGTTGTGGTCTGCCCTCCAGAGAGTCTTTACACATTTTTGATGATATATCGGTGCCCTCCCTTTTCTGATGAAATATCTGTGTCCTCCCTTTTTTGATATTGTCTCATTCCTTAGGCCTCCTCTGAGCTCTGGTCTGCAATTTTTAAAAGCCAAGGCTGTCTCCAAATTTCTGTTAATTACAAGACTGACAGAGCAGAGGTTGCTGCATTTGGTAGTGCTTAGGAGGGTATTGCATTGTAAACTCTGTATTTCTATTCACCATTGCCTGCAACAAAACACTTTTTGTTGGTTAATAATGCCTAGAAAATAATGGTTAAATTTAAAGCCTCTCCAATTCTGTAGAGTGTATTAACAAAAAGAAAAGAAAAAGGCAATCACTAGAAAAGCTTAGGTTTTTAACACTTTATCTCACGTCTCTTGGTAAGAGAATGAGGGACGTGTTCACAAATATTTGAAGAGTGGCTTGAAGAGATAGTGCTGCCCTACAGGAACTCCTGGCATCAAAGGGTATCTATCAAGGCATAATGGGATGAAAATAGGCAATAAAGCTAACCAGATAAGTAGTCTTTCATCCTGGAAGTACATTCCAAATGTTATAAAAATGAAATAGCAATTGCAAACATTTTCGGAGGAGGATTCCTACCAGCGAGATCTACCAGGTGTTGGCGGGGACAGAAGGCAGGGGAGGCTGAGCAGCATCCTTGTCCTGGCCAGCAGCCAGGGCTGCCACGCTGCCCTCTGCCACCCCAGAGCAGGTGGTGCTGTGTGCCATGGGCTCAGTCCCCATGGAGCTCTTCTGGAAGCCCTGACCCCTGTGCAGCTCCGCTGAACCAAAGCACTAGTACCAGGCTCACACTGGTGGAAAAGTCGCTAGGGTAGGATCAGAGGCAGGGCTTGGCCCAGATATCTCCAAGAAGCCCTTGTCCAAAGCCCGTGTGGCTCTGTGGGAGCCCATCCCTGTCCCCATGGGCACCGTGCCAGCGGCAGGGAGAGCAGGGCAGGGCAGGCACTGTCCCCATGCACTGCTGTGACACCATGGGCAGTGCTCCTCTCACGAGTGGGACACCGCGCATGACAGCCTACATTCATTTGGGCTATAACCGCAGGTGATGAGAACTAATTACAGGCCCATTTGTAACAAGAGACTTTGGGAGAAAAGGTGGGATGCAGCAGAGACATACCAGATCGTGAGGCTGCAAGAGGATGGGTTGTGCTAGTTTGCTTTACCTTCTCTGATTTGCTGTTATTTTTCAATAAAAAGTTTGTATTATCATATTTAAAATGCCTGAAAATTTAAAGAATAATAGTAGTGCGGTAAGCAGAAAACCACGGCACCTCCACCATCCCCCACAAGATGGAGCTCGCAGCTCAGGAGCGGGGATAATGTTCTTTGTGTCACCGAAAAATGAAACGGTTTTACTCTCACCCTTTTCTAATTTTTATCTTTTGCTAATATAATGCAGATTGGTCTTATACATTATTTATGGAGCCCAGAAGTAGTATAGGGAATGCTGTCACTCATTTTAATGATCTAGATATGTTTTTTATTATTATTATACTGTATAGGCTTTGGAAAACCTTCATTTGGATCCCATTTAGAACACAGGAAGTTGCCCAAAGCTTGGATGTGAACCTTAATTTACTGAAATCCTTGTAAGGCTGAGAATATTTACTGCTGGCATTTATTGCTCCTGTGAGAGTTAGAGCGAGAGAGAGATGGGGGAGAGAAAGAGAAAGACAACAGTAACTTCAGCCAAAAAAGCAAAGAACATATGTTGGAGTTCTGCTCAGCTGCGTGCAGGGTGATCTGCCTCTGAGCTGCTCTTCTGGGACAGGAGGTGCCTTACTGCCTCCCACATTCAGGAGATCCCCACCAGGGCTTGTCCTTTGAGAAGCTGAATCTGTTTTTTCTAAAGCTTCTCTTTATAAAAGTGGGGATCACAAGCAATTTGGTCACACAGTTTGATGCATCCCGTAAAGGACTGGCTCATTTTTGTGCTGCAGCAGAAGTCTCTTTGGACTTCCAATTGTGCTCTGCAGATAAAAAACCACAGGGATTTTAGCTGTGCAGTTGCAGAGGTTCCAGGGGTGCCCAAGGGAAGTATGATGCATGACCCCAGGCAACCTAGGCTGAAGACTGGGAGAGATGGAAACCCACCACTGTCTTGCTGGGGGTGGAGAAGGTGACCCAGCAAGCAGCAGTAATGGAGGCAGGAAAAGATCTCTTAATTTTCTTCCTCTTTCCAGTTACTTTGTGCCTGCACAATAATAAATAAGCCTATCCAAGCTTGGTTATTATAACTTACAGAAAAAAATATTCCTAGGATGGGTCAGTCTTTGTTCAGGTTATGAGTGTAGGCGATAGCTTTTCAGTAGTCTCCAGCTTTTCAGAAAATCAGAGTTCTGCACTTCAAGAGAAAAAGCAGGTGCCTCAATAAATCCCATAGCATTTTTTATTTTAAAGAAAAGCAGAAAATATATTTAGTTTTTTTAAAGGTATTTGTTTTATGCTTCCCTGTTCCTCCAGCCCTCTTTCATTCAGCTGCTTAACCTGTCTTTCAACTGGTCTCTCTGGTGGCTTGTTTGTCCTGTACTGCAACAGCTAAAACAGCTAATAGCTGGCAGGAGGGTGAATGAAAGGACTATGCCAGCAACTGCCCCTATTGCGGAAAAAAAACCCCAATAGTAAAGATTTCATATGTCTACCTTGAAATTTCCTCAAAAACCTGTATGTTATGGAGAGTTCTTAAATGAAAACATTGCTTTGTGAATCTCTGAAGAAATCCAATCTATTTTCTATTCAAAAGACTGCCCATGAAATACCCACAACTGTTTGTTACTATTATTACTGAAACAGCTTTTGATGATATACTGTCATTATTTTGAATTTAGTTATGCTTTGTTGGTGTTTATTACTGGCACTGTGAAAGGATCAAGGTGTTGCTCAACAAGGTGCACCAGTGTGTGGCGAGGAGCCACACAGGTTTTCTCCAAGAGCTCACAGAGAGAGTCCAGTCCTGAAGGAGACAGGATGGGGTGAGCAGCTGGGAGATGGCAAAAGCAGACAAAGTCAGTCTATGGACAGCTGTCCCCCTCTTTACAGCTCTATATTGCATGCAATAGCTGGGTGGGGACCAGAGGCACAAGATTATTGCCAAGATCTCAAATAACAGTTCAGCTAGAGAACGTGATTCAAAGAGCAAGTACATAAATTGGAAGATTGGTGTTCATGATACACTATCTACATGCTTAGTGTATCATTTTAATCTTAGCACCAGATTGCTCCTGCATAAACTTCTAACATCTCCTGAGTAAAGGCCTCCTGAAGAACCTTGAAAGACAAGCAGGTAGTTCAGGTATGCAATGCCTGCTCATAGAATTAGGGAAAGGGAAATGAAGGGAAGGAATTTGCAATTTCTTGTAGAGCTAGAAGGTTAGGGATCATTCTTTATCTCTTGTGTGAGTGAGAGGGCACCCATCATGAACAAACTGCTAGGCACAGTTGTTCATTTTTACATTAAGATGTAATTTCACATTAATTTAAAGGACTCCAGTGCAATATATGGTGGTATGGTTTAATTCTTAATAATCTCATAAGAATTGCAATTTTGAGAAGATATTTAAGTGTTGGAATAGATAAGGAAATTGTTAAAATTCAGTCATTAGAACTGTTTAGAACAAGTTGGACAAATATCTGCCAGGAATGACATAGGTATGGTTGATTCTTCCTTGAGGCAGAGAAATAGACAGGATGACCTATTTATTCTGTTTTCAAGGATTTGTATGCAACTATTGCTGGTGCTTATGAACAGAAAATATTCTGTGTCAAGGAAAAAAACTGATTGCATTGAAATAAAGTTCAATTTAAACTCAAGCTAAACAAGAAGTTTGTAGAAATAATGCAATTATGCAAAAGCCAACATACATAATATCTAAAATTTCAAAGGAAATTGATCTTTTAAGGAAGTGCATAGAAGGTAGCATGGGAAATGCTCAAAAACATCCAAGAAAGTTCTGCTATCTAACATTATCAAATAAAATAAATCATTCCAATGGGGGGCATTTTGTGTTTCTAGTTCCAGATTCAAATGTTTGCCTAAAATTAGATTTTTTTTCCTCTTTGTGTCATCATAATGTTGCCATTAAGAATATAGCCAGCAGCTACTTTCATTAAGAGAAGCCTGTGATCTCAGCTGCAGGAAGAACAATGGAAACATGCTGTTCTTCTCAAAATGCCTCTGTGGATATAAGCTTCTTCTGCTCTGCTTTTTCATCATAAGCTCTCTGCACACCAGCACTGCAAGCCTCAAAGCAGCCAGGGAGGAGCAGGATCAGACTGGATTCCTGGGTACCTCTGTGCCATGGGCTGGAGCTGTGCTGGTGGTGTCTGCAGGCTGAGCTGCAGGATGACCAGGCTGCTCCTCTGCATTGCTGTTACCATGCTGGTGCCATGGTCTGGCCAGCAGCCTGCTGACTGGATTTCTTGGCATCTTTCCTAGGAGGGCTCTCAGCCTGTATCTCATACCATATGCTACAAAGGTAGCTGGAACTGATGGGCAGCCTGTTTCATACTGGGACACTGGGAGCTCGGCTGTAACCAATGCTATCCCCATGGATATGCCCTCAGAGAGCCAGAGCAGGGAGTTTGGTGGCCTGTATTCTGACTCTGATCATTTAAGCAGAGTATAGATGCAACTTTGTACGGGGAAGTCACTTCCATTAAGGAAAAAGCAGCCATTTTGAATGAGAAGCTTTTGCACTGTCCATAAAATTTTCTGCAGAAGAAATTCTAAAAGCAATATTTAAGGGGGGAAATGGTTGTTAATCCTACAACGCTGTGTTGGAGGATAGGGCACAGTCTTTCATTGCATTAAGTACTTTGAGAGCATAAAGAATTCCCTATTTTACTAAGATCAGAGGAACAGAACATTACTTTTATTCAAGATAATCTTTTAAATGAAAATTAACTCCCAAACTGACTGCCCGGGTTTATTTATAAAACCTTAAAAATGTATAGCTATTTTGTGCTTTCCCTGTTAACAAGGTGGGTTTATTTGGTAAGGCCGTGACCTTCTATTATTGGTTTTTTTGAGATCTTCATTGACTGCTTGATGGACCTTTGAGTTGACACTGTTTTACTTCAGGTTATCAACAGCTAGAACGACATTGTCTTGTTGGCTTCGTTTGATGAATTCCTGCAGGTGGGATTCAATCAAACGTGTAGCAAGCAGTGTACAGTGACCTGATTATTTATCTTGTCAAATGGAGTCCCTGGACAAAACTATCAAGCTGCCATTGTCACTGGAATATAACTAGCTCTCTATTAAACCGTCCAGCTGTGATGTGAAGGGAGCACCTATAATTTACTTAAGAAACATAACAGCGTGCTGAGGACTTTTGAGAGACTTGGGAGCCTGCATAGCAATAACTGCTGCCTCAGTAGCCTTTTTGAGGATGGCCCAGTATCAAATTTTCACAACACTGCTCTAGGAAGTCATGATTATATCATATTTAGCACAAATTAATGGAAGTTGCTCATAATTGGTGGGTTTTTATTTTTAATGATTTCATCAGTTACTCCATTCAATGTAGCAGGGTGTGATCAGCTAATGAAATTTCTAGATCTTGCCCAGCAACTGCATTCATCAGGCTTCTTTAGCACAGTTGTTGTACCACTGCAACTTGGAGGGATCTGCTACTGGTCCAGCATGTTTCAGTTTAACCTGTCAGGCAACTAAACATCATACAGCTGCTTTCTCACCCTCCTGCAGTGAGATCTGTGAGAGAGCTGGGAAAAGGGTAAAACTCATGGCTGAGATAATGACAGTTTAATAGGACAGAAAGGCAAGGAAAAATAGCAATAACGATAAAGGCATATACAGAACAAGCTCTGCACAATGTAATTGCTCGCCACTCACTGACCAATGCCCACCCAATCCCAAGCAGTGGCCACTGCCCCACAGCCAACTCCTCCCAGGTTTTGTTCACTATGATACCATATAATATGGTATATCCCTTGGGTCCTTTGGGGTCAACTGTCCTGTCTGTGTCCCCTCCCAGCTCCAGGCACCCACACCCTCCTCACTGACAGGCCATGTGAATAGCTGTGAAATCATTAGTGTAAGCACTGGTCATTAACAACTAAAACATCAGAGTGATACAAGTATTATTGTCATCCTAAATCCAAAACATAGCTTAATACCAGCTAAGAGATCTTTCAGTCATTAATGTCAGCTTTAGCCAGTGAGACTGGTGCAGAGAAATGTACTAGTACTGGAGACTTGACATGACCTCCTAGAGCTGAATCCCTGTCATATCTAGCAGACTTGTTTGGTGAAGACCAGTTGTAGAGGAGGATGGTGACTGGCTACATCACTGAAGTGGCTCCACTTAAGGGTTAACTGTTAACCTGACCCTCTTTGCATCCTGCATATTTACAAGAATTAGATGAAAAAATAATTAGCAACTTAACTACAATCTATTTTTATATAGTACAACTTGTGCACAAGTTTTTGATAAATTTTAACTATATGGAGAGTTGAGAGAGTCTGTAGTTTTAAGATTATTCAGGTCAAAGAACAGATGTTAAATTTCTTTAAACAGCCAGTTTAATTTTAGCCCAAATTAACAGATTTGTTTATTAATGCTCAGAACATTCAACCTGTTTTTAAAGGATGAGAATTGTAAGATTGTAAGGTGTGCTCATTTTTTGTCCATAATAAAAATGGTAAATCTGTGCTCTAGAAGCAAGAGAGAAGTCTCCCTAAACCACAGGGTTGTGACCAAGGTCGTAAGAGCAGAGCTGAGAACCTGTTAACTTTGTGAGCAGTTGGGACAAGTGAGCTTTTTTCAAGGAGATTCTTGAAGTTGAGACATTTTACAAAGGATTTGCTGTGAATTGGACTCAATGGAGGGAGTCCCTGCAGTTGCACATTGTCTCTTCTCCATCCTCCTTCCTCTGACAAGCAGCCCAAGAGCAGGGGGGCTGCACATCCCTCCAGTGCCACACTTCATCCCTGTGGTACCTCCACAGATTGTTTTCTGCTTATCCTTTAAGTACTCTGGTCATCATAAACTGGTGTGTGATCCCAAGCTATGAAACCACACTTAATTTTAGACACAAGAAACAGCTTTTAGAGGTCTCCTATGTTTGCAGAAAATCTAAGCATCAAAAAATGCTGTATATTAAAACCTATCAAAGTCTTATTCCTGGTATTCATGGGAATTAATTGGCTGTGTGAAATTTGAGAATTATACAGGTTCACTGCTAGGAGTAAGTCACAATTAGTGCCAAGTGCTTTTACCACTAAAAAAGCCCCATGGATTAGGCTTTCAGAAGAAAGAAAACCTGCTTCTGAACTTTTGCTGCAGTTGGATACTCAGTCATAGAATAGTCTCCATACTGCCAGTACATTTACAATGTAAACGCTTTCTTTTCAAGGTCAGGGTTTTAAAGCACTAGACTGCTATTGAAACTGCAGGGGCAGAGCCTGAACAATTCTACTGGTTTTCTAAAAATAAGGAGCTTTATAGCTAAACTGCAGGATGTATTTTAAAAGAGTCTCAACATTTTTCTTTTTACTGCTACTTGTATCCCATCTCTACCAATTTTTACTTCTTTACACAAAAGCACATTTATCACAAGGCATGGCATAAAATCAACACTCTTCCATTCTAGCAGTTAAGCCCCATCTTATAATGTTTGTGATGTGCCACAATATTCAAAATACATTAAAACAAAACCTGACCCACCAGAGAGAATATGGATTTATAAATAAAATGACAGAAACGGAGAATGCCTACTTTTCTAGTTCAGACCTCTTAGCTGCAACTACTGTGTTGAATTTTTCATTAAAAAATGTCATATTTTCATTGAAAACCTGCATTCTTCAAATACCACATGAAATACTGCAGTACTCTGAGGTGTGAATGGGGCAATCAGTTCTTTCATTATAAATGCTTAATTCTAATCAATCAGGGCTTAGTATTCCCAAACCTTTGGAGCCCTCTTGCTTAGCTTTTGCAGTGCTTGAAAATATATATTGACCAAAGGGTAAAATGCTTTTTCTTGTTATTGGAAAAGATTTTCTGTTAAAATACTTAGGACTAATCCCCTTAAAATACTGAGGACTAATTTCTGGCCAGTTTGCAACTAGGGGTACTGACAGAAAACAATGAGGTCTTGGCACCCATATAAGGTTACAAAAATATTGTCCAGGTTGCAAGTCAAAGATCATATACGCGCTCATATCCATACTTTCCCGGAGGCTGTGACAAAGGGTCATGTGCTTTCAAGTTTAGAGGACAGCTCAATGTGCACTTGACTGTCCTTGCTTTGTGTTTCAGGGTGAGCTGTTGTGCCTAGCCCAGCTGACTGGTTTGCTTGCCCAACTGCTGGCACTGTCCCAGCATAAAGGCCAACTAGTGAATTTAAGTGGCACCAGTTTTGCTTTCCTGGTCCTCACTGAGCACCAGGACCGAGGAAAAGCAGATGATGGTGAAAACCCACCCACATGGACAACAAAGACTCATCTCTCATTTTCTTTTGCAAGATTTTCTCTTTGGTTTTTAGTACCATGTTTAAAGCTGAAATACTTAACCTCTCTTTTATAGACATCTGAAAATCTTGTCCTTCAATTCCAAACAAATCCAATACTGATGCTGTGTTATTTGTCATTAGCAAATGTAGCAAAAGGGTAAGTTTTACACACAAGCTCTGTTTTTTTCTATTCTTGTTATTTAATAAAAAAATAGAGATATATATGGAGATACTGTACAAAATTTTTTTGAAGTCGGACAAAGTGTGGCACTTTAATTGACCCAGTCCAAGTATGTCTTAGCTGAATTTGGGTACTGGAGTGTAAAACTTCATTTTCATTTTCTAAACATTTTCAGTTGCATCTGTATCTTTCAACCTTTTTTTTTTTTCTCTTTAATTTCTTCTATTAAAATATGCAAAAAATATATTGGGAAAAACTCTACCAATTCTTTTAAAAATAGCAGTATTGTAGTTGATAAAATTGCCACAACTCTTAGGACAAGACCCAACTAGGAAATATTTCCATTCTTTAGCATATAGAAACTTACATATGGTTTGCTATCACTGCTGCCCAGCGCCAAAGCCAACATCTCAGTCTGTGCAAAGAAACAGGAGGACAGTCAGTGGGTGGGCTTGAAGCATGAAACAGAAGGAGGGAGAGGGAGTGAGCGGGGGAGAGACTGTGTGCATATGTCCAGAGGAGTTGGGTAGCTAGAGCTTCCGTTAGGGAGATGAAGAACCAAGATTCATACTCTTCTTCTCTGTGATCCACAAAATGTGCTTAAATCCAGCTCTTCCAGATCCCCCATGGGCAAGTTATTTGTTTATTCTGTACTTTCCAAATGTGACTTCTTTCAGGTATCCTATTATGGATAAATGAAAGATATCCCTTGGAGCAGGAGTATTCTCTTTATGTTAATTAACAGTATTCTATGTGTTCTGCCTCTCTTTGTTCCTGTGCTAACTATACCAAGTGAAGAGCAGCAGTGGGACAGCTGGAAAATTTTATCCTAAATTGACCCAGGGGTTGGAAAATGGTGATTGAAGTTTGGGCTGTGAACAGGGGCAGAGCATTGTTATAGGATGTGTCTCATTCCCTGGGATCCTACTGAAGGGGCACTCCTGATCTGAGTTAGGTGCCCAAATCTGGGTGCCTCAGCCTCTGTATCTCCTGGGGCTTGTCTTCTCCTCTGAACTGCAATTGTATCTGGCAAAGCAGCTCTGTCTTCTCCCACAAGTGCTCTCTGCTCCTACAGGTCCCTAAATCAGGAAAGGAGATGGTATTAGATGGCAATCATCTATGAGTAAGATATTTCAGTGGCTAAGTCACTTTGAGGATTTATTCATAGCTTTTATGAAATCAGGGGGAAATGCTCATCTGGATTCCTCTGCAAATCAGCCCTTAGGATTTTCAGTGGGAAAGAAATGTCTGGGCATCATCTGTGTTATAAAATTTTATTTTTGATGCCTCTATAGATTTTATGGTTTTGCAAAAACACGTAACAAACATGGAATTTATTGCTCATAGTTCATCCAGGAAATGTGTCATAGTACAAGATGGACTGAACATAAAAGATGGTTAACAAGTATACAGCAATGGTCTGTAAAACTGTTAAATAGATCAATAAATAATTCCAGTGATAGCATACTGAATTTCAATAGTCAGTGAAAACCAACAGTTTCAAAATGCTGAATTTTGCTTTTCTAATGACTAAGTCTGTGTCACTTTACCATAAATACTCAACTTTAGCAATTATCATCAAGGCCCTATTTAACAAGTTTCTAATTTTAACAAATGTGATTTACTGCAGCAGTGAATTGTTGATATGATACCTATTCTTTATTCCTTGATGAGTTTAACCCATAAGTTTATTATATAAATAAAAATGTCTGCAGGGACTTTTTTCAGTGAGTCTAAGGAATAGCATGGGAGAGTAAAGCAGTGTTTTTTATACTCTGGGGATACAGAACTGAAGGTTCCCCGATGTTTGAGTTAGCTGACATCCAGAAAGCTGGCAGCATCCAGTCTTTAGGGAAAAGCTCAGTGCTCCTAGCTTGCCTGGGTAGAAGGATTTGTTCTACGACCCTTGCTGTGGTTAGTTGGTGTTTACATGGGGACACCTTCAATAATGTAATGCTGGAAGTTGTAGCACCACCCTTGCCACGCTTCCATCTCAGAGATCTGAGTCACCAGCCAATGAATGGGAGTCAGACACTGAAGATATGTTTTCAAAGGGACAGAAGATTTCCATACCTTACTGGAAATCACAGGCAGCTTTCCAGGAAACAGAGCCCGAAAAAGTAAAGCATTTCAAAGCACTTGTTCTAGACAAAGTTAGCTGAAGATATTAAAACCAGACTACTGTAAATTGATTTGCGTAACAAAAATACTGAATAAAATATGTAAAAAGCCACATAATTTTATAAATGTAATAGAAAGAAGCGTAACACCAAAATTCTTTGTAAATAACATAAAAACCAGTAATTATCAGCTAGTCAATTTGGCCTAAGTTTTGTCCAAGACTGTTAAGATACGAGGAAGTGAGGACCTCTTTTCCCTGAAGGTGAGCTTCAACTGCAGAAAACTGCTGCTGTAAGGCATGTAGATCTTTATTACCTAGTCATTAGCACTATATTATACAAACATTAATACAGGCTGCATTGTTACAAATAAGGCAAATGGATGTATTTCCAGGCAGACTAGATTTATGTGCACTGGTGTGTATTCTGGGATTAGCTAAACCAGCCTGATTTCAAACTGTGATCAGTGCTACCTGCATGAGTTCATTCCTTTTTTCCACCTTGATTTTTATTTTTTTTTTGGTAAATTGACTTACTTTTTAAAACACTTTTTAAGAAAATCTTATAAAATGTGCAAACATGTATTAGCATTTCTACATCTCCTCAGACATATACTTTCTGCCTAATTTCTTATGCCAGGATCACTCTCTTTTTGCTTTTTAAGCAGATGTATGTATGGCACCCAATCTGATAGGGTTTTTGTTTCTCAGGTAGAGCTGCATGGAGCAGTAACCCAACTGGATATATACAGTAGACAGGCATAATTTAAGGCCCTGGACAATGAAAAATGGAAAGAGAAGCTGAGTAAAAGCAGAAAAAACACAATTACCCTCTGAGGTAGTCAGAATTAGCTATTAGACCAGACACCAGACAGGTGGCCAACAGGGACTGTACCCATCAGATATGTTCATATTAGGCATGAAATATATCCTGACAGTGCCAAGAAGCTTAGAGCTCTGGTGCCTAAATAGACACCAGATTAAGCTTCTGTTAGAAGGGGAGAGTTCACTGTGAGCTAAATGGACTTCCCACAGTGGGAAAATATTTCTAGGTACAAGTTTATAGTAAAAAATAATTTCATTATAACTTTTTAATTTGGACGCAGTGCTCAGCAAAGCTCCTCTGTTCCATGAGTCTATTCTTAGGCTGGAAATTAAAGGGTACAATTATAGCCACCAAAAAAAAAGCCCCAAAAAACAGACATGTTGTGCTTTCTTGTCTTCAACTCACTCAATATCTTTCACAGGTAACCAGGCTGACACATGGCCTAAAATTTGCACTCTCCTATTAGGATTAATTGTCCAATGACAATCTTTTAGAGTTTCCTTTTCTTTCAAAAAGAATAAATTGATTTGGCATGAAATTCCTCTTTATATCTTGCAGTGTTATTCCTCATTTCTACATAGCATTGTCTTCTCTGGATATTTAACATACACCAAGTCTGCATAGTTTATGGAATTTGACCATTTTTCTAGGCTGACCTGGTTGTTCTCATTCTGGTTCATCTCATTCCCCATCACCCTTCCCAATCCCCCAGACCTTCTTGAGTTTTACAACAACATTTTAATGGTTTTGTGACCTGCTCAGCATGAATATTGTAGAACGTGTCTGGAAGCTGTAGTTCACTACCTATATTTTAATCCAAATGGAGTAATTTAATACAAATATCAAGTTCAACTTCTAGATACATAAAGTATTTTGATGTTGTCAATGAGTTACTAAAATCA
Source organism: Toxostoma redivivum (assembly GCA_013397375.1). Taxonomy (NCBI): domain Eukaryota; kingdom Metazoa; phylum Chordata; class Aves; order Passeriformes; family Mimidae; genus Toxostoma; species Toxostoma redivivum. The sequence goes on along the minus strand of VXBI01013445.1, from coordinate 456,848 downwards.
CTTCAATCCATAGGGAATTAATTATGTATGTGAAAAGTAGAAAATTCTAGAGGAACCATTTAATGTCAAGAAAAAGTATACCAGCCCAGTGGCTAGTGCATCAACTTTTTCATTATAACAGCAATAAATTTTCTGCATGCATGAGATATGCTGATAAGGCAGAAAGTTTAGTAACTTATACTGCTGAAAGTTGCATGATCATCTATAATCCCATTGCTTCCAGTGAGTGTACTAAGTACCAACTATTTCTGAATAAAAGGTCTATGTGGAAAATTACATTTTTACTTCTTTTTGCCTCACACATTATTTAAACAAGGCTTTTTACATTCATGGCAGCAATTTCTGTCTCTAAAAGCAGTATATTATTAGGTCTCTCTAACAATAATTGGAGAAAAATAATTTTTTGGTGTTTTTAGATAAATGTTTCCACATTATGAAGTATTAATGTCTAATTACACGTTTCAGCAAATAATCAAGTTTTGTTTCACAGTACAAATATTTGATTTGTCTACTTAGTTCATCCTCATTTTTGTACAGATGTATGTATATATATCCTATGGTAGTCAGCACCAAGCAACTCAAATTGGCATGGAAATATTACCTTACAGGTACATTAAAATGATTTATCAAATGGAATCAGTAAAAAACCTCAAGTGGGCTATTTATCACTGAAAAAGATCATAATTTCTGACACTTTTTTTGGTTCATTTATATATCCTGAGCTGCAGCTTTAACTGAAACTAACTTTTCTTGCCTTCAGCAGAGCTGATCTAGCAGGGATAAATCATGAACAAAATCTTTGGTCTTGATTCTAATTTTGGTGCTAACTGAAACTGTGAGCTGCTTTTTCAGTTGTTCAGCTCCATGTTGAAGCTAGAGCAGACCTTTAGGAAGGTGGACATTTCCCTGGAGAGTAGAGGTTTCAGCTCTACTCTGGGCCAGTTGTAGAAACCGTAAGAAAAGTCTCACAGTTTACTAATGTCATGATTCATGTAAATATACTTTATTACTGTAAATCTTAAAGAGGTCAAGGGCTTCTGTTGTTGGGGTTTGTTTTGTTTTGTTTGGGGGTTTGTTTGTTTAGGCATTTTAACTTTGTTTTTCTCTGTAGATGCTTCTGCTGCTGAAAGACCTCATCTTTTTAGGGAATCTGGATTAGAAGATATTAATTCAGAACATGTTGAACTTTTCTGCTCTACTAGAAAGTACTCATAGCTATATAAGACCATGCCATGTTCTGCCACCCAACACCACACAGACATTTCTGAACTTGTAGGGGGACATTACTGTGTTTGTGGCATGTTATTCTCGTTTCTGGTCCTGGAGAAGGCTTGGACTGGCACTAATTAGTGCATTGTTTGCACTGGAATTCGCTGAGCTGCATAGAAATACTTGTAGCTTGGGATGATCCAAGCCTGGATATAGGACCAATCTGATCCTTCCAAGAGGAAAAGTTTTTCCCATAGACCAAATCCTTGGTTTGGGATTGCCTTCTTCATGTTGCAGCCCGGGTGCTGACTCTTTGATGACCGTCTATGCTGGAGGACTCTGTACCGCAAAGGTCATCTTCACCCAAATCAAATCATCTCAGCTACTCTTCCTGGCTTAGGTCCTATGCTAAAACATCCTCAGAGGCTGTTCTGCCTTTTCTGTGCTGCCCTTTCAGGCATCAGATTTGTCAAGTGGAGTCTTTTGGGTTTGTCTGTGTGGGGGAGGTTGATGCAGAGGAACCCACAGTCATGAACTGAGATTTGAGGCGCTTTGCCACCTGAACTTCCTAGGCTCCCACTCTGCAAATCTGGCTCTGACAAATTACTCAAGGGGCAAATCTCAAAGGTAAGGCTGTGAATCTTGCACGCTAGTCCAGTTTGATGTGAGAGAAAAGGAGCTGCAGTGTTGCAAGCCCTGGCATTGCCAGATGCAGTGTGGATCTCAGTGAGGTTGGTTCCAATACCTGAATTCACCCTTTGTGGTGGAATTTCACTTCACCCGAGCATGTGTTTTGTTTAAGCCTTCTTTTGCTCTTTTGTTTGCTTGTCTTCATGTGAGTATGTAAGGAGGGCTTAGGTAAGGAACAAGTGCCTAGTCCAATCCTGCATGCTGTTTGGATGTGTCTCTTGAAATGACACTGCTGTTCCCATAGGATGCCCCAGATAAGTCAGCAGTGCTCTGCTGTCAGTGACATTAAAAAGTTACACCTGGCTGCTGCAGCAAGGGCTCTTGCCCTCCCTCACAGATGACAGGCAGTGCAAAAGGCTCAATTCACCATTAACGGGTTGCAAGCTTTGTATTCTTTTTTGTATTCTTTTAGAGTTTGTAAGGCACTGCTCACATACACAGATGCTCTCTTCTGCTTTGGGAGTTTCAAGCAGCTTTAAGTTCTACCAGTAGATAAGTTTTAATTGGATCCCAAAATTCTACTGCCCCACTTTGGCCAAAAGCTGCTGGTTTTATTTGCTTTTAGGCACATTTGCACAGTTTGTTAATAGACTATAAAAAGCCTAAATATTAAATTGCACAACCTTCACATTTCACTTATGTACTCTTTAACTTCTTACAAAGAAAATGCTCTGCATCGTATAGTCCAAACTACCTTTGTGTGTGGCCTCTTCATTTGCTGTTTATTTAGGAATAAGCTTGGGGAATATCAGACCATTTCAAATGCTGGTTTTGAAATATACTCTTGGTATAATTTTTTGGATTATTCCTTTTTATCACATCTTAACTTTGAATATCAGAAATTCTTCTCCTGTGTATAAGGGTAGTTATTGCCAACCTAATTTCAAATGGACTTTAAAAATTCAATCTTTTTAGCTCTTTAGGTTTGATTGTGCATGGCTTGTAGGATTATAGCTTCTTAGTTTTAATGTCTATTTTCGAATGCTGGTTTGGGGTCAATGGTTAGAAACTCTCAGTATCATTTTTAGTTCTGAAATATCCTTTTGATTTACATGTCTGAAGTGACAAAACCTCTTATTGTTATAATTTTTGAAAAATTGCCAAGATACCAAATCTTTCACTGCTTGCTGCACAGAACTGGTTCTTGCTTTCGTGTACTGTAGAATTCATTATTGTAATGCCTTGTTTACTTACAGTTCTTTCTGGTGATAATAAGCTTTTCAGCCTTCAGCATTCAAGGCCTTTGTCCACAGAGGAAAAGAAAAATCAGGCAAAACATCAGGCTCTTTCATCAAGCTTTTCAAATCTCATTTCAAAAGTTTGCAGTTAACCATTTCAGCATCACTATAGAGGGACAAAAACCTTCAGAAATATCTCTGCAGGGAAACACTTTTTGTTCCTAAAGCTGTTTTGATGCAAAGTATATATTCCAGAATGCATATTCCCCTTTCAGGAGTAAGGGCTACCTACCTTCACATGCCTTCTCCAATGTATTACTTTCAAAAAAGTCAGAAAATAATGTAGTAGCATCCTTTCTATTGGCATTCTGTTCATGGTAATAAATCCAGCAAAGTACCAGATTTAACTACTGGGTTATACTTCCCTAAATGCATGAATTTTCTTGTTCCTTTAGGTGTGGCAGCCAAGGCTAATGGGTTTCAAGGAGATGTAGAATAATTTTCAACCAATTATATTTATTTTTAAACCCAAAATATTATCTGAAAAAAATTACTGACATTATCAATCATGTTTTATGAAAAAAGAATTTTCACACTTCTAAAAATAGCAAGTGTTCACAAAATATTGTTTTTTAGCTGTACACCTATTTTGTGTGACTATTAAAGAAGAAAACTGGGCTTTTGTTACCATCAACAAACCTGAGAGTGTATGGAAACTTAATAAGTAGGCTTTTGTTTTTCATGCAATTTTAAAAAGTTTTGTTTGATTGTTTGAGTGGTTTTTTTGGTTTTTTTTGTTTTTTTTTAATACTAACTTCACTTTTGTTATAGATCCACAGGCTGTCCTATTTTAATACCTTTTTCATGATATCTTGAAGTTCGTGGTGCCTTTCTGGTTTGATATCATTGATGGCTGGCTCAGAAGAATGTTTTAGAAACTTCTTTTTCATTTCAGTGAACACAAATAAATGCTTTCAAAGGAGTACGCAAAGGGCAAACTTGTCTTTCTTATGTTGGACCCCTATCACATTTCTCCAGAAAAGATCTGCTCATCAATTGAACCTTGCTCATTCTGGGTACTGGACATGGTGTTGGTTCAATGGGAGGGAGCAAGAGAAATGTGTCATCAAGAGTTTGAAGATTACATAGGGCAAACTAAAGTTCGTCAGTTTCTGACTGCCCAGTGCTTGAATTTGGTGTTTTTCAGGTTCTAGTCTCTATACTGCTGTCATTATCAGTGATTTGTTTGGCCACTCCTATTGTGAGTTCTTATGATTTTGTCAAATATAAAGCAGCTGGTGTGAAACATCCTGAGCTTCATTTCTGCCCCATGTGATACCTTTTGGAGATCTTGGGAATCAGTATTCAGATGGCTTTTCCAAAATTAGGACAGATTTCCAGCTTTTCCAGATGTAGAACTCCCTTTCTAGAGTTGAAACACTACTTTTTAAGAAAGTCTATAACATGCTCATAATTATTGCAGAATTTGAAATCTGGCCAAGGGGGTTGGTTTGGTGCCAGTGACACTCCCTTTTTCCAAGCTTATGAAAATTTATCTGTGTTTGCTTCTTGCCCTGTAGTGACACATCAGAGTTTTGTGACCACTTGTCAGTAGATTTCACCTACGCTTTGCAGACTCCATCTTCTTAAAGCTCCTGTCTGCCAGTTAGACTGTTCTGTGCCTGAGCTATCCCCCAGCCTAACCAAAATATATCAGCTATGGGCTGCTCAGACTTCCCAGCAAAGCTGCAGCTCTGTTGAAAGCATTTGCCAAGTGATAATTCTGTCCATACCAGCAAGGTGCTGCTTCTCAAAGACTCTTTTTCTACAGCAATTCTGCATCTTCTCGTGGATGGATGAGGACTGTCTGCTCTGAGCTTCTTGAATTTATGGTTAGTTTGGGGCTTGTTTACATGGTGCTTCAGCTCTGGCTAGACACTTTTAAAATATTCAAGCTTTTCATAGTAATGCCTACCCCATACAACACAGTCCATCTGGAAACACGTCACAGGCCCCATAAGCATAGTGGGAGAGTATTTTTCCTTTTTCCATCACTTATGTAGTATTTACTGATGGCTAAACACCATTAGTAGAATGTCAAGCTTTAAAATGCAAAGTATATTTAAATATGGAATTTGAGTATTTTTATAAATTGCATACATCTGAAAATAGGACATGCTCATATTTTACTGTAAAAATAAGCAAATGTTTGCAAGTTAAGGTAAGAATTCATGAAAACAAACATTGCACTGTGCTTTATAAGCATCTTATCAATGAATAATAAACTCTTTTATTTCAGGAGTCTTGTAATAATATAAAGAGTTGAATCTGTTTGGAAATGTATTCTTTAATGAGTGCATGCTGCAAGCACATCCATCTGTAAAGCTGAACTTTAGCATTCAGGTAATAACTGTGCTGTCAGTTTGGCATCTATCTTATGGCCAGCACTATGGCAGTAAAATAATTAAGAAATATTAAGTGTCTTAAGATCCTCCATTTGCAATACTACATTAGAAGCAGTTTTCCTAAGTTATTTTTCTTTACAGTGTTGGCAGATAAGTTTCTTTTCCTTTAAGGCTCTTGGAGCTTGGTGAAATCCCTAAATTCTGTGCATTCCTGTGGGTTTTGAATTGCATTTAATGGGTGAACATATGAATACGTAAAAATGCTTTACCCCCTGCCATAAATTATTCATACCAATAGACCACTCCTGCTGCTTCTGCACAGCCTGTGGAAGTTGGACACATGGACAGACAGATATTTCTAAGAGCTTTAGCATTAATCATGTTGGAGAGGTGTTAAGACAGCCAGCAGTTTCCTAAAGATGGAGTGTATGTGCTTTCTTCTTATGAGCATGTGCTCATAAGAAACTGTTGACTTATTCCCCAAGTAGAATGCATTAAAAAAAATCCTTCTGTGTACATTAAGTAAAACACTTCAGCCTTCATTAGCAGGTCTAAAAGATAGCAAGAGCATTAAAGATAATACTCACAAACAAGTTAGATATGATCCTGAGCCTGCAACAAGCAGCTTTCAGAAGGCCTTAAAGCAGTATAGAGACTAGAACCTGAAAAACACCAAATTCATCTGACAAAGAGAAAGGTTGAGAGGGAGAATGAATATGTGAAGCAAAGGCAGGAAAGTTCATTGATGTGAGGATACTGCATCTCCATAGTCCAGAGCAGCTTAAGCAGGCTGGCTGGGACAGTGTCCTGGAAAATGCAAGCAGGGGTCTAGGTGTACATCTGGTAGTTTTCTGGTCATATATGAAAGTCTTGACTATGGGTTTTCCCCCTCATTTAATTTTGTGATGTCAGCAGATCCCCATTCAGCAGAGAGCAACCCTCTATGGGATGGGATTTGTACACATACACAAGTTCTTTGCTGAATTAAGGCCCAATGGCACTGATGATATCAGCATGTGAAACCAGAGAGTAGGGGTGTAATCGGCTCGTGAACCAAAACTCAGAAAGCTGGTATTAAAAACTGCAGAATTAGTTAGCATTTTGTCTTGGCACCCTCAAACAGTGGAAGGCAGATATATAAGATTTTAAGGAGGGACTCTAAAAAGGTTTTTAATTGCTTTATTTTTTTAAACTTTTAGATTTTACGTTCTTGATTCTTTTCTACTCATGTTTTTAAAACTAATAACAGTGCTATTTAAAATAATTTTGTCTTGCACCAGAAGGCATAAAATGCCATGACATAAAACTAAAATAATTATTTCTCCCATTAAAAATTACTTCTTGATAAAAAAACACAATATGTTAAAAGAAAAAAGATAGAGTTCTTCAAATCTTCAGTCAGAATCAGAGGAAAAAAGCCTCAGAAGTGAATATCCATTGCACAGGCAATGTAACTCAAGTGTAACTCAATGTACTTGTGCAGAATTAAGGATTTCTGTGGGATTCTGGATGTTTCCTTTTTTTAGTTTCATGATTGCTCATCTTAAAATAAAACAGATTAGAATTGATTGAATTTCCTTACATTTATGTAATTAATATATCCTCATTAGAAATCACTTAGCTCTGATAATTCCCATTGGTGCCATGGCTGATAAACTAAATGCCAATCAGTGTAATAAAAACAGTGAAATATAATTTCTTGTTGTTCCAAGTGATGATCAACTAATCAGCAGTAAATTTAATCAGAACACATTAACATCAATCAGTCATATTAGTGCTTGCAAACTGTAATAAGCAGCTATGTCTGACAAGTTATGGAAGTTTTTCTATGAACAATTGTAGGCCTTATGCACATTTAAGTATCTGGGCTTTTTATATACGTGTGCAAGCAGTTTAAACATATAAGAATATAAAACTTCCATGAATGAAGTACTTAGCCCTGTAGTAAATGTCTGTTACTTGAACAGCCTACAGTTTTAAAATCTATACTGAGCTTTACTGTTAATGGATCCAAGAGACTCATAATCAATGCCAGCTTTTCTGCATGCCCTGTAAATGTGTCCATACTGCTTTTTCAGACAGAGAAGCTTTAGTCTCTTCCCCCTTGCTGGTGGATAGTAAGTAGGGAGAAAAATGGACCAAACTGATGCATTTCCCTGGATTTTCTTTCCTTAATTAAACAGTCAGCAGGAGATAAAATGTGGATCCCCAGCTTCATAGGACCTGCCCATCAGTGGGGACTCAGGGCTACAACTGAAATGGCTTTTAGGGCATTCCTAAATTTTTATTGGATGTTTTCAACTCAGCCACCAAAATTCAATATATTTAATGAAGAGCTTGATGGCAGGCATATAGGATATGTGGGAATTTATTAATTTCTACAGTGTAAATACAGGCATCATTCATGCCCTGACCTTTAAGATGCACATATTTGCAGTGTTTAATTCTGTACCACACATGTTCGTGGTAATGACTGAAGATCTGAAGAAGCATTTTGAAGGGTATTTATTTGATATTAAGAGAAGAACTTTAATTTGTCTTCAAATAGACCACAAGTGTACATCAGAGCAGTGTACATCTGTTTGGGGTTAGTTTCTATGGTTGAATGATTATTTTGTAGTAAATAACCTACTTAATTGTTTTAACCTTTCTCTGTTTGCATATGTTCTGAAGATGCTTTGTAATTTTATTGAATTAGTGGAAATTACTCTTTCAATAGGTTCTCTGAATAATACCTGTAGATTGTTTATGTTTGAAAGACTCACTATTCAAAATTAAGTGTAAGATAATTTTGAATTTCACTTGCTACATATCATTATTTCTATTCAAAAATTAGGAGAGAGTTCTGATGAAACTGCTCTGAACTATGAGTTTAAATTCACTTGGTGAATAGTGTCATTATTCTCAAATATTCTTCAACTCTCCTGCCTGTGAACTCATCTGCAGGAATAGTCACAGAAAGTAAATGGAAAGAAGACAAACAGCCAAGACACATTCACTGTTTTACTTGAGTGAATATTCTTAGAAAATATTTAGAAATATTGGCTCTGTTATTAGTTATATAAATATTCATACAAATCTGTCTATCAGATTGCCTTCCTGAAATTACTCAGGCCTTTTTAGGAACTCGGAGAGAAAAGTCTCTTAAAAATATATTTCTGCACATTTTCCAGACATATAATAGACTGGATATGGCCTTATAAATTACAGGCTTTCCCATACTCATCCAGTCATGGGGCCAAATCTCAAAGTTAACTTTAATGGGATTTTGGCTCAGCAAGGTTGGAGGAATGGCAGCAGAATTTAGCCTATGATTTATACTGCTTTCAGAAATTGCTCAGTGAAAAAAAAAATACAGCAGTGGTACTTAGGTAGTACAGTTGCATGTAATTTATTTTCTGCATAACCCACATGAAATTTAATAAGATATAAAAAAGTCACATTTTTGACTGAAGTCTTACAAATTCTAGCTTTAGTGAAAATAACTGGTTTCTCAAATGAGTTGATCAAGTAAAGCAAAAAGTGAAAAATATGTATTCATTCAAAAGTGTTTTATTTGATTATTTTTATTAAAAAAAAAAGGAATTGCATTTCACAAAATACACTAACATATGATAGAAATTAGGAAATGTGCTCTAGCTATGTTCTCAGCGGGGATGAAAAATGAGAATGCTCTGGCAGTCTAGAGAGATAGGGTTCAAACTCCAGGGCCAGGAGTTACATTAGTCTCTAGGATAAAAAGACTGATTTTCATTAAAGACTGTGGTACCCAATGCCTTAAAAAAAATAATAATATAAAAAGTTTTGTATATGTAGGAACTTCCTTTGTAGAATATCATTGGTTGGAACAATTACCATAAAGAAAACTTTAGTGAGCTATATCATCTTTGGTACCTTTTCCATGGATTTTTTGTATACACCTGGGTGTGTTTGATGACCAGATACCAAGATAAGATGGCAGTGATCCTTGATGTAGTCAATTCAATGTAGTCAATTCAAGCAGAATTGACTGTATTTAAACAGAATTTATTTGTAGCAAATAAATGGAATTCAGTGAATAATATTGTTTGTTGACTTCCTGAGGTAGATCTTATAGCAAAGCAAACCAAAAAACAAAGCAGGAGCTGCCTACAACCACTGGGGATGACACCCAGCCTGCCACCCAAAGAGTAGCTGCAGCCACAGAGGCTTTGTTGTGCACCTAAGCAATTAAGCATCCTCTGCAGAAGAAAATTATACAAAAAGTGTAGTTATTTATATACTTAGGCACAATATTTATTCTTTTTATTGAACACATATATTGATTACAAACCCAGAGACTATAATAAAAGCCAAATCACACCAAACACAAAAATGCTCCAAATTTTAATTGCTAGAAGTTCAGCAAAACTTGTGCCCTGTAGTCACAGGGCTAATATGTGCCTATTGTTCTCTACATCTGAGAGACACTGGGCTCACCTTTGGAGCAAGGGTGACTCAGATTAGATATAGAAATATGTTATCTGGGGCATCATCAGTGCTGGAGATCTGCAGGAAGCATTTAGATAAATACTTGTCAGAAATGCAATAGGTATGGCTAATCCTGCCTTGGTGCAGGGGGCTGGCCCCCCATTGCCTTCCTAGACTTAAAAACTAGATAGATTTAAAAATCTATGTTATGTATATAAAGCTGCACCTTAGGTCAAAGCCATATATTCAATAAACAATAATTAGAATATACTCACTATTATATTCTTTTGGCATCTAAAATTAGTTTTAAATTTGACCTAAAAAATTATTTCTCTAGAGGTAAATACAATAACAATCACAGATCCTTTTTTTTTTTTTTTTTGAACAGGAATACCATTAATGCTCAGAGGTCTACACTAAACATTTGGAATTCCACTAAGGGCAAAATCTCTCCCTCTCATGCAGTGTGCTCAGAAATGAGGTCAGGCATTTCTCAATCCCTGGCAAGAAAACTTTCTGACTCATTACTTCACCACAATTCATCCAGAATTTCCCCCTGGGTCCCAGTCAAATTGTTCAAATGTTTTGGAAAAATATATCTTTGACATCCCAAGAAAGGGAATATAGAAAAGATGTCCTCCTAGCATGAAAGGATTAAAGTCCTCTTAGATTTGAAGCAGAATTTCTTGCAGTTTCCAAGATATTATTATTTATTAATTCATGCAATGGGCTTCACAAGCACTGAGGTACTTTATATAATTACAAATTCTATTGCAAAAACACAGATGTGAAAGTCCTGTTGTTACAGACACTGCTGAACCGTGACCAGCTTTCTTGTAGCACCCAGATATCTTCAGAAATTCCCACCAATTTGGCACTGAAATGACTGAGCTTCTCAGTCTGAGTGCTGAAGACTTCCAAATTCCTCCAGCTTCCTGCCCTGAGTTTAAGACATCAGGTGCTCACTTCAAGTACTTCAAAGGCCTCCTGTATCTTCCTTAATGATTGACCTTGTGTGCTTGTGTCCTGAAACTAATGCAGCTCATCCAAGCCTGCCAAGCAGCACAGTTTTCTGGGAGCTCTGGGATCCATTTCTGAATCGTGAAGCCTCACATTCCTTTTTTTTAATGACTGTCCAAGATCTTAACTAAAGATGCACATGCATTGCAATAACATGTTGATGCATTTCCACTCCATCCTCCATCCACACTCAGGCTCCAGAAGCTTTGAAGGGACCTCTGAAGGTCTTTTGGTCCAGGTCCTGCTCAGAGTAGGTCCAACCATAACTCTTGGCTTCTATTTTTACAGGGAGCCCGGCTTAAATACTAAGTTGGCTCCTTTTGTCTACTTCCTTTTTTTTTTGTTGCCAATACATTGTTTACATAAAACTCCTGAAAGAATTCTTGTGGACAGAGATGAACTTATGTCTGCCATGGTCATAACCATGCAAGTAACTCAGGCAACTGCCACCACTACCCGCTTTTGTCTTTAGAGAGCCTTTCTACCCTGAGCATGGTTACACAAAAGGTGTCACTCCGACGGCTCAGGGTTAGCAGGGAGGAAAGACAAAGCTGATGAGGAATTCATATTTCTACATCACGTATCCCTTTTAAGGAAAGGGGAAAAACAGCATAAGCAAGGGCCACTCTCACTCCGTTGGACTTGAGAAAAATTAAAACTTACCTCTCAATAAAATGGCAAAACTAAAAAAAGTTGATAATCATGTAACATTGTAGTTTGTGAGAAAGCAGGCAAGATGTCCTGCCCCATTAGGTGCTACAAAGCAGCCATAAGTCAAGTAGCAAGAAGCTTTACTGAGAAGGGAAGCTGACCACCACCTCCCTTCTGTCTCTTCTGCATTACTCCAATAAACTGTACCACTGATTATGGTACTGGAAGAACAAGGATAAAATGTTTGTGGGATCCCCAGGTGGTCCCAGACACCACACAAGCCTCTTCAAACACATTTGTACACCTACATGGTGGCAGTTTCTGTTTAAGCTTGAAGTAAGTAAATATATATAAAAAATCAATTAGACTTAGATCAATTTATGATCTCAAAAATGCAGAATTATCCTTTCACAATTAGCTGTTTCTGTGCTGAATTTAACAAGGCATAAAGCAGAAGAAAACAGCACTGCTTCACTTCTCGCATAGGACTTGTCCTGGAGCTGGAAGCCAAGGGCTGGAGGGCTTCAGGGTGGCTTAACATCATTTCATCCCTCTGTCCTCACACACTACTAAGGCCAAGTCTTACACATGTACCCCACTGCTGCCACTTCCAGTTGCCACATCATTGTCTGTGAATTTCTCTCTGACAAAACGATAGCTTTTCCACCCCATTGATTTAATACTGGAAAGGAGTAACAGAAAGTCATTCATTTAGCACATGATTTTACATCAAGGGCAAGTGGCAACACACAGCTTTAGAGAAGGTGAAGTGTCATGCTAACATTTTATATTCTAATATTAATAATTTGATTTAAATATTTAATATTGCTTTTTTGGTATTTAGATAAGAATTCAGCAAGCTTTCTCAGCCATCTCCCACACTTCAGTATCTGGAATGTTGTATGCCCTGTCCCTCACAGCACTTATTCACACATTAGGAAAATATTGACATGGTGTTTTTATCCTGTTTGTGCAAAGGTCTCATCTGCAGCTGATACGTTGTTCCTTCAATCAGCCATAAGAGTGCCCATGTGTCACACAATCAGTGTCAGACATTTACAAGTATGTAAATTGACCCAGTAGCTCTTCAGCTTGCACAGATCCCATTGACTGAAGTGGGAGTTTTATATGTTTAAGGGCAGTAGGACTGGAGCAGTTCCAGCAAATGATCCCTGCCTGCATTCACAAGGAGAAAATGAAAACTCTTGACTTTCAAATAGCATCACTGGGACTCCCTACACCACACTTTTCATCCCTTTTTGGTTTTACATAGCCAGTGATTATCCTAATGAAGAAAGAGCTCAACTTTTTCTTCACTCAGGGTGTCACAAAAACTTTCTTTTTCCTTCAGTCTACTACACAGGGATTCCTAGGAATTCAGCCCCCCAAGGTTTCCAGGATCAGGCCCTGATGCATATTATTTCAGGAACTCTCATGACGAGAAAAACTGGCTTTCTTCCAGAAAAATGATACACATAGATATATTGCTTAGACCAAAAAGATTAGGCCTACTGTCCAGAGCTTCCTGATTAGTTAAAGACGTGCCTCTTCAAAGCACTTTTATCCCGAAGTAGCATTAATATTTCCCCCTTTTGTACTGCTCTGTTTTTGTCATTAAAAAATCTAGCACATATTTGCTTTCTCTTTCTGAAAGAGCTTTTTTTCCTTATTTCAAGAAGTTTAAAAGTCTGCCCATTATCCCTCACTCACACAGAGCTGCAGCCCAGGCAGCCAAGCAGCTGTAATCCAGCCAGTAACTCCCTGAGCTCCTCAGCAGACAGGCTGGACAAAGCTCTCCCTGTCAGCTGCACTGGTGATGGTTCCTGAAGCAAGGTTTGTGGAAGAAAGTCCCTAAACCAGGTGCTGTTACACATCTCAGTTGCTTTCCCTGCTCTTGCAAAAGAGGTTATTGTTATACTGGACACTGCAGAGGACAGTACTGGTAGTTTGCTGGGATCACAGTGTTTTTTATAGCTATTGAGAGTTTTCAGAAATTTGTATGAAAATGAAATCTCACCAATTTTTAACTGTTCTGATTTTGCTACCTCATGGTAAAGTCATGAACCATACCACAAGATAGACACATTACATGTTGTGTTAAAATGGCAGGGCTATTTCTCCCACCTTAGGCAACAAACTGAGGTGTTAAAGTTATTAGCCTCATTTTACATTTCTTACCTGAGCAATGGATTCAGGTAGATGGACTTCTGGGTGGGCTGAATCAGCTAATAGAAAAACCTCTTTTCCCTAACAAAGACGTTATCACCTCCTAACTTATATTTGATGAGAGATTGAATACTTAAAGCTCTTCCTTCCCAGACTGAGTTTAGAAATTTTGAAAGATTGAAGAAAACTAGGGGAAAAAACAGGACAGGTAACAATGAAGGAGGGACAAATAACAGGCTTGCGTATACCATTTCGAACAAGGATTTTCTGGAGGCTGTATTTTGTTTTTATGGGGGATGTATGTGTAATTTAGACTTTGTTTAGTTTTTAAACTGCCAGTGGAAGAAAAAAACAGGGAGCAACTTAAAATACACTTTAACTTGGGCTCATCTTACCTTCAGCACTCTTTTGGTGCTGTGTTGCTACATTTTAAGAAGAACTACCGCAAGGGCATAAAGCTTTGAATTGGAATTGAAATTTCTCAAAGCTATAGAGTATGTGACGTGAAAAACTTCTTATGAGCAGGTCAAATGTGGACCTCAGTTCTCTTCACATCCTGGCATAGTCAGGGATCTGGGTTTTCATTTAACCCCATACACATCTCTTCAGCTTCTCTCTTCTCTCCTGGGGATGCAAGGAATGGAAAGATCGAGGGGGAGAGGAACTTATTTCATTAAAAACCAGAGAGATTTTATTATACCTTTCTGAAATGTCACAAAATTAGAAAAGGAATGGAAGGAGCAGTGGTTATGACATCTTGTCATTCCAACTCTGCCTTTTCTCCAGCTGCCATAGGTTGTGCTGAACGTGCTGCTATCTGCAGATCTGTAAGGTATGAATCATCTCACACATTGCCGAGGTGAAACCTGGCAACTGTTTAACAGCACTGCTGCAACACTATGGAACATTTTAAGACAGGAAATTAAGAATGCCTGAGCCAACTAAAACCACAGGGGGAAGTTTAGATGGACAGAATTTAATTACCCATTCTGGAATTTGGCCAGGACACCAAAACTTAGACCCCAACCCTCCTGTAAAGTGCCATCAGATCTTTAATACTAACAACTGTTCAAAACATCAGCTTCAGATCTGCTCCAAATGAGAACAGCACTAGAAGCCATCCAAGACCTGTTAAGGTATTAATTTGCTACTGACTGACAGGAAGGCTACAACATACTGATTCACACAAACAAGCTGAAGTAAAGCACAGTGAGCAAAATATCTCTCCTATGAGCATTGGAGGCTTAATGTTTTTAGGAGAATGCAGTGTATTTTCAGAAATGCATCAAGTAAAAAACCTAACATATTTTATTATCTCAGCAGTCAAAATATCCTTCTGCCCCCCTTGCAGAAGCCCCAAATATATGTCAGTGCTCAGCCTCTTGTTTCTTGCAACTTGTAGCATGGAAAAAGGACACACTATAGTGAATAACAGTGTGTCAACTTTAAAGGGAAGATTAAAGCCTGAAAGTCTATACATTTTCATTTTCTCATATTTTCCTAAAGCAAGTTGTATACTATTTAATGTTTATTTGTGGTGAAGATGAAAAATTCTTTCAGTGGGTTATCTTTTCAAGGAGAGTAGGATTTCTGCAAATCATGGTTCTTGAAATTCCTTAGGCTGAGGTATTATGTCAGCCCTGAAAAGCATGTGTTCATTATTCACATCGTGTTACTCTGTTGACATAATTCCCTAACAGACTGGGACATGAGGTGTCCCATTTTGATACTTCACCTATAGCCACCTCTTTTGCCTCCTCTAAATAGTAAACACTTCTGTCTCTGAGTTCCTGTTTTGAAAAATCCTTTGAGCAGTATATCTATATTAAAAAAGAAAATCTGGGTTAGCTGTGGTCCACCAGCAATTTATCAAGCAGCATTAGTTATGTCTGTGGGATATTTTTCATTATCTGAGGATTATTAATAGAGACACTATATACATAGTGATTATTCCTTGGCTAATAATTGAGATAATATCAATATGAAGCCTAGTTTCATTAACACCTTAGTAAAGAGACTATGATGTGAGGTTTGTTTTTTTTTTTTCCCTTTTATTCCCTCCAATTTGTAATCAAAAGTTATTTAATAGTAGAATCAGCCTTTACTTATAACTGAGGTTGTGGACTTTGGGAGTTGGCAGAGCCAGCTGCTGGGCTGTTGGGAGCCAGACTCTTTTTGATCTTCATATTGAATGGTTTCCTTTGATCACCTAGACAATAGATCATAAAAGAACAGAGCTTTTACCCATATCTCCCTAAATTTGCAGGTAAATAATGAGATGGTCTGAACTTAGGCTGGAGTGTAAGATTTTTAACAAACAATTCTCCCCTTTGAAGTAGACTTAGTAAAATTAGCATATAAATGAGCAATGCTGCTACATAAGAACATGTGGCTGGAGTAGAGGGATAATTGGACTGTGGGGCCAGTTTCTAAATGAGGTCGTTTGCTGAATGACCAGCAGTTGGACTTCAGGTGTGCTCCTTTTGTGAGTCTAGGACAGAGCTGAATATGGGGTTTGCTCAAGCTGGGGACCGTGGCTGGTGTGGGAGAGGACTGGAGCTTTGTAACTAGGCTGGAAAGTGCAGAGTTAGGTGAGAGGCAGGGCAGAGATAGACCCTGCCTCTGCAGGGAGAGACATTCTAGTCCATGCTATGGAGTCAGGCTGGGGTCCATCACACCGATGTTCACCTCTGTCATCTTCAGCTGGGCAGTGCTCTGTGATGTGATCCTCCATAAATCTCCTCAGAGCTCCCTTTGCTGTGCCTATGAAGAAGGACCATTATGCTGAAATAGCTGTACAGGTGGTTGCTGACAAGAGCTGCATGAGCTGACTTCACCGACCTCATAAAGCCAGAACAAGGATTTAGTGTGGTGGGAGCAGGTTAACATTAGGATTTCGAGTTTCAGAGCTTTTTTTTTCACCAAAATCAGTAGAATTGCCTGCCCCAGTGTGAAACTGGCCCGTTGTTACATGATACCTTGGACTGTCTCCTCTCTGCATGAACAAGGCAGCTGCCCCAGGAACAAAATACCCTTGTCCTTCCATGGCAGGGACATGTGGCTGGAGGTCTGTCAGCAGCAGTGCTTTCTAGAGTACTAAATGAAAAAGAAGTTAAATTAAGTACGGATGTTTTGAGTCAGCTTTCAAAAAAATTTCTCAGTGTGCTTGAAGGAATCATGTTCAGTTCACTTGCTCCTTTATGCAATTTAATAAAAATTAAACCTGAGATTTACAGAGGACAGCAGACCATGATCCCAGTGGCACCTGAATAGCAAACAGGATAGTGTATTCCATGTGGTACAAAAACCAAGCTTGAATTCCCTGTGACTTGCTGTGAGGATAGATGTGGACTAAGTTTCTGCAGAAAGCATCATCACATTCTGGAGGCACTCACTATCCTTTGGCCCAGATACTAGATACTACTGAGATCAGCTTTACCCTTCCACAGGGGATGAGATTGGCCCCTCTTCAGTGTAACCTTCATGTAACATGGGAGGCTGAAGGCTGAATCCAGCTCTTCTGCATCTTAAGTGAATGTTAGGGGCAATATTTTTTAAAAGATATAAATGACATTTCAATCTCTTGGGAATGTATCCTGAAAAAAGAGTTTCTGCATATCAGATATTCCCTTATCATTGTACTCCTTTCCTTCCCTTGGAGACCTGTTAACACAGGACTTTGCACTGCTAGTGAGCACAGCAACCCTCTGGAATCTTTGGCTTGCTGCTGGAGCACTGTCTGGGGCTTTGCCAGGAGGAAAGGTGGGCACAGTCAGTAGCAGCAGCCAATGGTGCTGGGAAGAGCCAAGTACCTGCTCTGGCACACAAGTGAACCAAGAGGCTTTGGGGAGGATTTTTGGAGGTGCTTGAATGTGGGGAGCTCTTGGTGGGTTTGGACAAGGGGATTTTAATGCAGAACTTAGGAAAGATATGGGGATGGCAGAGGCTGGGGGCTCTCCAGCTGGCACCTGGGCATGTTCATGATAAAGACCAAGGGATGGGGAAGATTGAAATGGATAGGTTCAGAAACAGGAGTTTTGTTACAGGAGAGGGGGAGAGCTGGGGCAAGAGCTGGGGTGGGAGGGCAATGGGCACCAAAGGAAATGGTTTTATTAAACACCTCTGACTTGGCTGTTATGTTTGGGGCAATCTCCTGTCCTGTTTTCTCATCCCTCCCTGCTTTGTTTTTTTAGGATTTATTTTTTGTTTGTTCATATATTTGTTTGTTTGTTTGTTTGTTTGCTGCTGGCAACAGGAGCAACCTAGCCCAACTAAACAGATCTGATTGGTTCCAGAAAAATTGATATGAGCTTTTCCTGCACGTCTGAAATCTTTCTGTCCTCACCTCTTATATTTATTATTTCAAAGTTATTCACCAAAAGTTGACCTGAATTCTCAAAACTAGTTTTCTTCTGGCAAATAAACTCTTCACTAAAAACATATGTGCACATTACTACACTAAATGCAGGCAGTCTATTTACTTGCTGTTTGGCTGATAGCTGGCCCCTTCCCAGCAGCACAGAGGAGATGGAAGGCATTAAGAAAAGCTCTGAATATTGCTGGTTGAATAGTCTGCAAAAAAAGGATAAGGACGACAGGAATGAAATCCTAGCACTGCTAAGAGGCACTTGGAAGATTTTGCTACAGTTTCTATTTAAAAAAAAAATTAAAAATTCAGTGGAAGTTGCACAAATAAAAACCATGCATAGCACTTTGAAACCACACCAGTGTGATGCCATAAATATGCAGGAATTAAACAAAAATAATAAAAAAGGACCTTAGTAGTAGGCAGTGCACTTTAATGGCTCATCTCAGTATGGAATAACCTCAAAAATACATTCCAGAACTGGTTTCTTCATTACATGGAAGAAAGGGGCAAATGGAACTGCAAATAGAGGCACAGCATCTGCTAAGACTTCACTGCCTGGCCACTGCTGTAGCACACTTGCCATCCCTGCTGAGCATGTTTCATGGTGGGGCAGAATCTGGCCTTGGGCTGATGGGTTGATCTGGAAGCTGCAGGCAGAAGAGCTGGGCAATTTGATCACCTTTGTGAAAGCAAGGGAGTGGCAGAGGAGCTGAATGTGGAGCTGGTGTTCAGCAGCCATGTTGGCACAAGATGTAAGGGCTCTCAGTGATGTTACTGTGTCAGTCAAAATATTTTCAATAGTAAACAAAGGGTGAAGAGGCAGAGAGCAACAACAGCCTCCAAAAGGAACTGACCCATTGTCCTGGTTTTGGCTGGGACAGAGTTAATTTTCTTCATATGCTGTGGTTTGGATTCAGTATGAGAATCATTTTGATAACACAATGTTATGGCTGTTCTGGCTTTTGTTCAGTGTTGCTTACTCTAAATCAAGGACTTTTCAGTGTCCTGTCCTTTGCCAGTCAGCAGGTGCACAAGAAGCCAGGAGGGAGCATGGCCAGGAGAGCTGACCCAAGCTGACCAAAGGGCTGTTCTATTCCACAGGACAGGTTGATTATAAAAACTGTGGGGGAGCTGGCTGGGAGGCACCAATTGCTGCTCAGGGATGGACAGGATATGGAGTCAGTGAGTGGTAAGCAATTGTAGTGTGCATCACTTATTTCTCTTGGATTTTATTCCTTTCCATCTCCCATTTTCATTAAAATTGTTATTATTGCTATTGTTGTCATTATGATTATTTCATTTTACTTTTAATTATTAAATTATTCTTATCTCAGTCCAGGAGTTTTATATTTCTTTTCCTTGATTCCTGTCCCTGTCTCACCAAAGAGGAAGTGTGTGTGGAAGGGTGGGGTGGGGTGTGAGCAAGAGGATCTGTTGTACTCAGTTTCCAGCTGGGGTTAAACCACGACAACTGTGCTGTGCCAATATCTTGATTTGGAGACACCACCAAGAATTGTGTATAGGTTTCCTTGTCTTTAGGGTAATGGAGTAGCATTTAAAAAAATGTGTATATCCTCTAAATACATTTCCCAGGAGAGACCACACTGTTGGCTCAGGCAGGTGAGACAGAAAGGAGGATTTCCATTCAGGGGGGTACAAAGCAGGTGACACCTGCTCTTGGGGCCTCCACAGATCTGAAAGCATATCTTGAGTGTTGATGAAGAGTGGAACAAAAAAGAACTTTTTTTTTCCATACAGGGGGATCCATTTGGTAGCACTGGGAGGGAAATATTTCACTAGGAAATAGGAATAGTCATCAAGGAAAGATACAGGAAACAGAAAAATCACAGGATGAAGTAGGCTTAGTTGCAAAACAACTGGGGGGTTGACAAATTACCAGAAAAGTGATATTCTCTAAAGTGCAAGCAATATCACAGGCTCCACTGAAAACGAGGTTAGTTTTGGAAATTAATATCACATCTATCTAGTTCCAATAATCCTTGTCCATTTTAAAATGGAGCTCATGATACAAGATATCTGCTATAAATAATCAAATACATTATAACCTGGACATATCCTCTACATCAAATAATCCTGCTATAAAAACTGAGAATAAAGGAATTTACTGGATGACTAGCACTCAAAAAATTGTTCCCTGGTGTGTTATTTGCAGCCTATTCTCTACTTCAGTAGTTTATGTTGAATAACTCACAGCTGTGGAAATACCTGCACAATGGAATTTAATACTGCTAATAAAGGGATCCAAATTGGCCCAGCTCCACTCAAGACTCACAAA
Organism: Toxostoma redivivum; assembly: GCA_013397375.1. Lineage (NCBI taxonomy): Eukaryota > Metazoa > Chordata > Aves > Passeriformes > Mimidae > Toxostoma > Toxostoma redivivum. The sequence goes on along the minus strand of VXBI01013445.1, from coordinate 436,415 downwards.
TGTGAAGACATACAGATATCTTGGGCTGTGTAGCAGGCTGAGTGGCCTCAGTGCAGGACTGTGGGTGCTCAGGCAGAGGGACAGTGCCCAAAGGGTGGGATGGGGTTGTGAACAAGCCGGGCAGCGGAGCGCTCTGTGCTCCTCATCACGGCTCTGCTGGCTTCCCATCAGGCACCAAGGGTGTGCCACCAGGCCAGATAAGCTCCAAAGCCTTTTGGTTTTGTACAGAAAGTGAGTTCCTCAAAGCAGTCCTTTTGTGGGAATTATAGGAAACTGTGCTTTTTATGAACTGCTTGCTGTGCTGTTTGCACAGAAAGCACCGTAAAGCCACCCTTGTACACAGTGGCCACAGTCCAGTCAGGGTTAACCAGTTCTGCTCACATATAAAGCACCAGCTGACATAACAGCATCCTGAGAACAGCCCTTGTAACTGGAAAACCAGAGCTGACTAACCTTTACCACTTTTTTTTTTTTTAATTGCAAATCTCCTGGATTAGTCTATTTTCAAATGTTGAAGGGGTTTGGGGAAGGAGGAGAGGAGAAAGATGGAATAACTGATGCTTTGGGTGATCTATATCATTCTGTATCATTCATATGTCCTTCAACCTATCTCTCTGCAATGCTTACAAGCATATTTCTGTAGAGAGCTGGGCAGGATACAATCTGTGCAATTCATTCTGAAGTGTTGGGGCTTAGTCAGGAGCCTTGAGAAGGGAACCTCATCAGTCCACTCCTGGCTAGTTTAGAGGTGCATGCATTTGATATTTTACTTCCAGCTCCAGAAAATTTTAACTGTTTGTTTTAAACTAAAAACTAATTTGTGGTGCTTGTAGTTTCATGACAACCGCATCTGGAAAGGAAATTATCAAAGTAAAACTTAAAATTTCAATACCCAGAAGGAACCAAAAGGGAGAACATATTCCAAAGAAACGAAAAGGTTTTAGTTGAACAAAAAACCAACCAAACAAACAACCAACCAACAAACCAAACCAAACAAAGCAAAATATTAAAGAATCATGATTTTGAGAAATCATTATTTCTGTACATCTACTCTGAATATTTCACAACAGCCTGCAGTCATATAGGCAGATATTTTGAACTGATAGTCAAATCACCACAAACTTCTTCTAAGGAAGGTGCTGATCTGGAGGAGATTGGATGGAGGGTGAAGTGTAGGTAGTTGAGTATCACAGTCCCAGAAAAGCTGTGGCTGCAGCCAGGGTCTTAGTGTGACAAAATGACTCTACTGGTCTTAAGGTAGAGCTGTCCCTGTGTTTTCTTTCTTCTACCTCAAAGGATATTTTAAATTAATCCACGTGTTAATCAGCTAAAGGAGGTTGTTGCAGTTAAGAAATCAGGAGTTTTGGCACTGAACAGCGTGGTCACAGATGAATAAAAAATAAAACAAATAAAATTAAAAGCATATTAAAAAAGATCAATTTTCCATTTTCCCCCTTGAGTCTTGACCTTGCAGCTATGTGCCCATCCTGGTACCTGGCAGTGCCTGCATGAGGCCCATCGCTAGGTTTCCTTCATTATTGATTGCAGTTTTCTTCCCCTTTATATGGCTTTTTCTTGGAAACTGCTGTCTTGTAGATTGCCACTTTCAGAAACCTCAGACTGTTTGAAGGCAATTATTATACAGACCACTCCTTCCTTCCCCAGCAGTTCCCTTCCCTACTTGAGAACTGGCCATGCTGTGGGTCTCACAGAAAAATCATAGGACTCGACAACTCTCTTTCCATTTTAAAAGCCCATATCCTACTATTACATGGTCTTGAGCTCAAAAATGTTGCCTCCCTGTGGAGTGCCACTGTTCAGCCCCTCATTATAACCTGGCCATTAGTATTTTTTCCTCCCTCTCAGGAATGCAACCGACATCTACAGTAAAGCCAAATCCTGCTGCGTGAAATTTGAGTTAGGCCCTTCACAAGGAAGTCCTGACTTTTTTGAAAAAGGGGTTATATTTAAAAATAATACATTTTCTGGCAGAAAGAAGGCTGATACAGGCTATTTTTTTTAGTTTTTAGGCTGAAATAGCAGCAAAATAAATAAAGCCAACTTGAAGCTCCCCATCCCTGTTGACACAAAGATCAGCAGAGGAGATAGCTGCAATATGTAAAAATGAAATTGCATTACTGCTGCAGAGCTCAGGAACCACAATAAAGGTTTGTGATTGCTGTCCAGGGGCACTTTAGCTATAAGCCCATCTCCTGCAACACTTCCCACCTGATTCACACTGGAGGAGCTGGTGTCTAAGCACAGACACAGACATAGAGCTGCTGACAAACTCAAATGAAAAGATAGCTGTCTCAGTAGGTCACCCTTTGTTACCACCCTTTGGAACATGAGTTTAACCTGGTGGGGAGATTTCAAAGAAAACAGCTGAAAATTCCCTTTCAGAATGGAGTTTGCAGTCAGACACAAGGCCCAGTATTGATCACAGTTCCTAAATTTCACACCTTCTGTTTGCTGAATTTGATCTCTCTTGGCAAGCTGGGAGCAGCCCACCTTGGTTTTGATGGATTCGTCTGTGTGGAGCACATGAGAGTCCTGTGCTCTGTTTTGCACATGGCCACAAGAAGATGGAAAGTTAATGACATTGTGCAAAATCACAAACAAATTTTCATAAGCTATCAAAGAGAGATGGAAGAAAATAGAATGGAAAAAAATTCCCCGGCATCTGAAAGCACCAAACACCAGCTTTTAAAAGCTTTTTCAGTATTCAGACCCCCCAGGAGATTACTCAGGGAGGATGAAACTTCATGTGATGAAATGAGAGTTGCAGTTGAATGTGATAAAGAGTGTTAAATGCCTGCTCTATATCAAGCATTTGCTAAAATGTCTCCTAATGCATTGCAAAGAAGATGCTAACCTTATACATTACAGCTGTTCAATACAAAATTATATGTAGCAACTTAGATGAATTCAGAGTTGTTGAGAGAGCTATTAATTAAACTGGGGTGATACACAATTTGAGGATCTCCAGAGATCATGCAGTTTCTTTTAACATAATATAAAATACTACTACACACACACTCTAACATGCTCTGCATGTCACCTTCCAACTGAGATGGTCTTGGACATCTGAGAAGTACTTACAAGGCACTGTCCAGATTGAAGAAAAAAAAAAGAATAAAAGAAGACCCCAAATATGCCCAAATTAAAATCCTCATCCTCATAAAATCCTCATAACCACACACAGAAAATTAAGAAAATGAACCTGAAGAAATTCAGACTCCAGCCATGAGCACTGACCTAAAGGATCCTGAATTTGGTTGTCCAACAGATGTGGAGGCACACTGGGTGGGCATTTACCTGGTTCAGCTGAAGCACATTCCCTTGCTAATGTGCAGTAAACTGTAATCTGAATTATCAGGGATGGATTCAGTATCTTATTCAGACTAAAGCTGATCAATCTTATCCTGATCCCTGAAAAATTGATAGAAACAGAACTGGGAATTTATTGGGCAGTGTTTGGAGCTGGAGTGTTTGTGCTCTGTTGTAGATGGATGCTCTTCACAAAGTTTTTGATTCTGTATGCATCAATGAATTATTTAATGATGTCATCTTTAGTGCATAATGGTGTTTTAAAATGTGCTTATGAATTAAGACTGCCCATAGACCCATTAAAAATTATTTCTTGATGTGAGGGATAACGTTCTTTTATTTCAGAAGTGATTCACAGGGTCATGGAAGAAATGCTTTTACAGTTAGATTGCTCCATTACTGTTCCTAATAAAACCTCTCCCCTTTAAAGAACTGATACTAGTTGCTGTCAAAATAACATGGTAAATTAGAACAGATTTTAATACAGTGAGCATTCAGTGGAAATACATATTTTCTCAAGAAATATATGAGTATGGTCCATAAATTTAGAGACTTCCATAAGTGACTCTCTATCTAAAGGTACCATCTGCCATTCTGCAATGCTGGGGTACCACCAGGCTTCCTAATAGAGCATAATGACATGCTGGAGTAACATCAGTTCTATGGGATGTTAAATATTCAGTAGCTCCTCTTACATAGTAGAAGATTCAGGCCTTAGCCTTGTATAAAAATATGCTGTCAAAAAGCTAGAAAAAACATACAAATCATCCAGTCCTGCTCAGTAAAACCAGCTGCTGGGGTTACGTGTGCCCCAGGGCAGCTTTAATTTGGACATGCAATATATCACCATAGGGCTACTTGATCAGAGTTGCAGTCTCAGGAAATATTTTCAGGACTATTCAATTTCCATTAGCAGTTTCTCCAGGATATATTAGACACAAACTGGGTTTTCTTCAATATCAATCATTCATGTTTTCTCTTTCATCCTGTCTTTGCTAAAATGGGATTTTCATGGAGGCTGTGAAAATGCAAAATTTAGTCTGTTCTATCATTTAGACTCCTTTAATGGTGTTTTGCAGCCATGGCTGGGTAGAGAGCCTCTCTCCACCCCAGTGTTGGAGAACACCCAGTGATGTTCAGTATTGTGTCTTTCCCTTTGGAAGTTTCCTCCCCCTCTAACCCCTGTGTCTTCCTGCACATTTTGACTGATCATCCTTAGCATCCTCAACTCTCTGGTATGGGGTGCTTTCACTCTGTTCCCCAAGGAACAAGTGAGTTGGTCACTTCCCAAATGTTTGAGAGCAGTAACTTCTCCAGGATGAAAGCTAAAAATTGGTCATGACTTTCACAGAGGTCTGTGATGCTGAAAGAATGCAAATACTAGTTATACCTCCCAAGATCCCTTCCAAACTGAATTATCCTACCACATTATTAGATACATACATATCAATGCAAAGATGATGACACCTGAGAAAACCTGCTTTCTGAAGATATTACAAATTTGTAAATACTGCTAAGTTTTGCTTGTTGCGGAAAGAGAGAAAGAAGGAGTTTTAGGAACTGAAATGCTCTCAAAAGGGGCAGCTGGTAAGACCAGTTGGTGATTCACAGGAGTTGGAAGTTCTCTAAGAAATGGACTTTGCTGAAAAAACCCCCCCCCCCCCCAAAAAAAAACCCAAAACCCTCAAACAAAACAATTCAAAGAACAATCAAAACCCACCAGTGCTTATGACTCTTGCATGGTTCAAATTCTTTATAACAGCAACCAGCTTGGTTATCAGTGTTTGTATTTGGTCACTTTACTAATTATGTGATTCAGCTTTTCCAAGTAAACTCCTGGAATTTCCTCCCTCTGATTTACACGGGCACTTCTCAGGCCAGTATTTCCCTCCATTTAGCTAAAACAAACAAGAGCTTTCTTTAATAAAGTATTTCAACATCAGGAGATAAGTTTCCTTCCTCCTTTTAATAGCTTCAGGGCTCCCTGGGGGAATGCCAAAACCATTATTTCCTTCCAAATTCTAAGAGAGATACAATGTTCTGGTAGGTGGTGAGATTAGATTACAGTAAAATTAACTATTGGTTTCTAGCTTGCAACCTCAGGTCTTACAAACCTGTTGCTTCAACTCATCTGTGGTGCTTATCCACCTTTCGCACTGCTCTGTGCTAGGCAGTCATGGAGCACATGGAAGCCACAGTGTCATTTAATGACAACCCCCAACTGAAAGCCATAGAATCCATTAGTTCATGTAATCACTGTTCTTTAATCCTCAACCTGTGGGGACAATTCCTGAGGACAAGGCATAAGCTCTTAGGATCAGAAATGGGATCACAGGCTCTGTCTTGAGTCTGCCACGTCATTTCAAACATGAAATGGAAAGCTCATGCAACAGCCCAGGGCACAGGGGCAGTGAGGAGACTGTGTGTGCAGCTGCTGCCCATCTCAACCACTTCCTCAAGCTGGTCCATTTTGGACATTTCTTTTATGAATAAATAAGTGAATAAATAAAATCAGCTAGCTGTGTCTGTTGTTCACCCTAAACACAATAGGGTGGATTGATAGCTTGCAGACGAGGGTTTTGAGGAGATATGGAGAAAGTGTCCTTGGAGATTAATTCAAGGACAGCACTCTAAGGAGTTGTTGCCCATTTTTCAAGCATTCCTGTGTTTATTTACTGAAACAACAGGAGTAATATCACATCATAAATCTTTTAAAAATTGAAATAGTAGTGCCAGTCTTGAAAGATTAATAATAAGGAACGCCTTTTAGAGTGTGCTCATGGAGATGTAATATAAATGATTAGTGTTCTTGAACATTAGAATTACAGTGTATAATTGTAATGTTATAGTGGTTATATAGAAGTCAGAGATCCCTTAACGGAATAAGTTGTGAATTTAATTACTTACATGGAAAAATCAGGGCTGATATAGTCACAGAATGACAAAACTAGAGTTTCCTACATTCTGAAAGTGTTACAAAGGAGCAGCATCCAGGACTATCTATGTTTGTTATTTAGCTAGTTTTAAATTCTATAGTTGATTTGGAGCTTGGAGTGTCTTTTAGGCTATCTGCCTGCAAGGAGTACCATGGGTGTCAAAATTCATTGAACAAGGATTTTGCTTGCAGAAGCATGGACCCACATCAAGGGCCAAGGCTGGCTCCTGAGGCAGGGGGGGAGCTCTCTCTCACCAAGAACCAAGAGGCACACAGGATGCTTTGCCTTGTGTTCCTTCTGCAGTGGTAGTTTCAAACTTGTTTGGTAGAATCACATCGAGAAAAAGCATGATTAAAAAATATGTATATATGCTAAGGAGACACATATCCCTAGGCTGGCTTCTGGGTATACATACAGCCACTCAAAAAAACCCGAGGAGTTCTTCAGCTGCTCTTACAATGTCAGCAATATTGAAAGTAGAGTTTCAGGGAAGAACAAAACACCACTCCCCTGCACAAAAGGCAGGATTGTGTAGATTCAGCATCTCTCTGCTGACAGTTCTCCCTGTGTTTGCCACTCTCAGGGTGCACCCTGCAGGGCTTCCCAGGTGCCTGGGTATGTGGGTGTGTGCCTCAGTCCTCCAGCTCAGCCCAGGGCTTTGCAGGCTGGGCTGTGCACCACTGCAGGGGTTTCACTGGCACCCGTGAACAATTGATATGATAGCAAAGCAAAGCAAGGAGGATTTTTAAAATCCTCTCATCACCAGTTGAGGGACTCATCATAAAACTATCAGACAGAATTCAGCAGAGTGCAATCCCTGCTCCGATAAGCCCTGGCCCTGGAAGGCAAGGGATGCAAAGTTCAGGATGGAGCTTCTCTGGCTGGATGCCCAGCACTCCCTCACACTTGGCTCTCACTGCTGTAACTCACCTGTGGTGCTGCACATCGTTATTGCTAGAACAAGAGCATCAAGCCAAATGGAGCTGCAAACGATTCACACCAAACCATGGGCTTTCCCTTTAGCTGCTGTTCAGTGAAACACTAATTCCAGAAGTCCCTGGCGCATGATCCTGAACACAGGTGTGTGTGTGTTGTGCATACAAGGAACTGTAAATGCACTGTATAAGAGCACATTTGTTAACACAGTTTATTGGCACACTTATTGGCAAAGCATACATAAAATACAGTTGTATTATATAACACACTGACTCACTGTGTCTTTACATGATGAGTTGAACATATTAATATGTAAATGAAAAAATTAGTTTCTTTTATAAAGTTTCACATAAATACACCGGAATAAAAAACAAAACAAAACAAAAAAGTAAAACAAAAAATGAGGGCTTTACAAAAATATTATACAAGAAATATACTATGAAAAGAAATAACAACAAAGCCAACTCAGATACAATAATAAAAACACAAAAGTTTTAGATTTATTAAGCTGCCCACAAAGTTAATGGATTACATGGCTTTAAAATATCTGGATCGACAGCAATTTTACAAAGCATAAACTCTCATAGGACTGGGTGTCTTTTTCCACATAAAAATATTTCTCATGTCTTCGATGAAAAAAAGACATTTCTTGTTTCAGTATTTTTATTAAATGATGGATAGAGTATCTACTGGCATCAGCTAAATGTAAATGAAAAATGCTGGATCCTTTAAATTATTAACTGATGAAAGAAAAGTAAAACAATTAACAAAAGTTACTTTAAATTACTTTTCCTTAAAAGCTGATCTTTTTCTGAAACAAGAAATTTCAGGTGCAAGTTGAAAAGCAGAAAATATATTACAATTGTAAAAAGTCTTACATAGTTATGTTAATGAGATCCTGAGCACTGATGACTTGTTAAAATATGGCCATTGTTTGATGAGGAAAAAAACAACCCCTTCCAATAAAATGCACTGTCAGAAATTTGCCATGAGATGCTGTTTAATTTTCAATTATTTTAATTGAGGCCAGTGCCAGTATCTAGCTGTATGACAATACTTCCAAGAAATGTATATGGAAGCTTATACAAGAGTTTTCCCTAACGATAGTTAGGATAGTTTTAGTTTAGAAAGAGATACTGTATCATTTGAAAGGTGTTTTTTTAAAATTTTATTTTGAAGAATGCTGTGAAACAGTAATTAATAACCCACTGAGGTACATTGCAGTGGGCACTGCTGCAGAATAACCTATTGGGAAGCTTGTGGTGTGGGGTTTTCAGATTTAGTCTCCTGGTTAGCAGGAGGTTTGCTGTTCCACGGGCTGTTATTTCCCAGTGCAGGTGAATTGTTGAAATCTTCTTCATCATCCATGCCATTTGCTGCATCATACTGTGTATTCTCTAATCTAGTGATAAGCCTTTCATCTTCATCCCCAAATTCGCCGCCCATCAGAGTTGGTTCTCCTACCACCATCACATCCTGTGAACAGCACCCAATATTTGTTATATGGAAACCTTGAGAGAGAAAAAATCAACTTAAAAAAATTAGGTTAGAGAATTTGCATCTCTTTAACTTTGTGACATTTGAACAACAGAGTTAAAAGTTCCCACATAGTAGGAACAAGGAGAGAGGCTTACACTTTATTTCTAATATAATTAAAAACTATAACAAATCTCTATAGATGCATGCTCATGGCTCTGGATCTCAGAAACCCCAGAACTGAAAATCAGGTATGCTGAAAAACATGCCTAATTTTAAGCAAATAAACAGGCTATGAAACTGCCTTTAAACTTCTCCTTGAAATATGTAGCCTTTATCCAGTAAATCTTTCCTGAGCCATTTTCTTTGGAAAGGCACCAGGGTGTATCTCAGTTGGAACTTGGTGATATGCGTATTTTAAAAGAAAGCACATTTCTTATCCTCAGACTTCTCAAACATGGAGCACAGCACTCTAATAAAGATGGTAACTCTCTTATCCATAGCCAGCCAAGCCCTTTTACGCATCCAATATACTTGACATTCTGCTACTTAATTATGGTAATTAATTTAGGTAAAGTTTTCGATAAAAACAATGTTCACACTGATTTGACAATTTGCATAGCTAATTAAGTCATTAGCAAAAACCTGCTGATTGCCAACAAGCCCTGAATTTACCATCTGTTATTTCATGGTGCCTGTCACCTAACTCCATGTAGGCAACCCTGCCGCCAATCTGTGCAGTAAGAGGACCAATCTGTCCAGCTGGTACCGTAAAAGCAAGATGAAGAGTGCTAATTATAATTACACTGATGAAACTAGTACTCATCAGAAACTAAGGCATGCAAGAAAGAAAGAATTCATCTAATCACTGCTTTAAGTACAAATTGTCCTTCCATGAAAACAAGTAAACCGCCTACTGTACTCCAGTGCATCACAGATTTGCTGCAAAAAAACCTAAGCAGCATGGAATAGAAAGGTGCAAACTTGAGATTGGAAAGCAAAGGTGCAAAGCCAGAGAGCTCTCTTCTTCTCCCTGTTCAAGGGAGAATCAGGCTGCTGTGCTAACAGCTAAAGAAACATGTGGGATGCGTCTTTTCATGCAGCTCAGGTGTCAGGGCATCAGATAGTGCTTGGTAGAAGTGCAGTAATTCCAGATGTGTAGCTTTTTTCCTGCTGATTTAACAAACCTTTCCAAGAATCCTAGTGAACAACGGATTCATTTTTTAAAGGATCTGTTCCTCCTTATGAATGTTAAAAGCAAACAGAAGACAAATGTTTGCATTTAATAAGGTTTCTTTTTAATCAGATATCTACTTCCTTCACCACAAAACAATACAAATTATTGCCTGCAAGTGTTTACATTGTTTCTTGATATCCCTCAGCAAAGGCTGGCATGTTACAAAAGGATGTTTGTGTCACATTTTCAGCCTGTGCTACATAAAAAATTTGTGAGTATATGAAAATTGTCTGTTTTGTTACTCCAGGTATCCATAAAATACTTGGTTAAAAAAATTTCACACACAGCTTTGTGACATAGAACTTTAAAAGACAAAGGTGTTCATAAGCAAAAGTTTATTCTAATTTATCCCATCTTTCTAACAACAGGCAATATATAGTGTGCACTGCTGAACCAGCCCTGATCCCATTGTACGTCGAGAGCATTACTGATGAAAGAGACCTGGCAGAGGACAGCGAGTTGGGTGTGAGTGTGCAGTGATATATGGCAGGCAAAAAGGACCACAGTGGCTGGAACACAGAATCATAGACCAAGGTGGCAACAGTTTCTTTTCATTCAGCATTCTCAAGGACAGGCCTCAAGTTCTCTCTGTTGCCATACCAGCAAGGGGTCAGTGACTTGGATGAGACTTAGACAAGCGCATCAAAAATCACTATGGGGCTGCAACAGCTGGCTGGGGAGGCCATGTGAAAGAATTAAATATGTTTTACGTCCACAAAATGATTGGGAGGGGAAATATGCTTAACAGCTGCAAGTGCTGAAAGGAAGACAATCACTTTAGGCTAATCTGAGGAGATGTAGTCTAGGGTACTAAGATGGCATTAAGTAAAAAAAAAATGTAATCCCCACTGCTAAGACAATATTCCTGTTCCTGATAATGGCAGGCTGAGGACTAATGATCCCACTGGAACAGTGCTAGTTTTACTGCTCAGGTCACCTAACACTAGGCTAGGAAAAAATCTCAATCTGTGGTAGGAAACATTCGTGCATCAGTGGAGAGATGTTCAATGACCTTTAAGTATTTCCACCTCTAACTTCTCAGGTTCATTGCAAATATTATTACTTTTGTATAACGACTCCCCCTGAGAAAACAGTTTGCACTTGTATTTCCCTCTATGCTATTGAGTCTATCTCTCTCTCTCTGGGAATTGAACTACTATTATATTGAGGTTAGTGGAGTTTTCCCTCTATTTAAAAGATAGATATCACAGCATTCTTTACAGGACATCTGAAAAAAAAACTCTTCACAATCTTGCCACTTATATCAGGCAAAAATAGTGTCTCAGGAAGCGCACATGCTGTTTCCTCCCCAGAGGATTCTGCTCCTCAGACTGGAAAGCTGAAGACCCCACCAAGTGCACCCCATTGAACCTCCACTCACTAGATCCCGTGCAATGACCACCAACCTCTGAGGAGGACTGGAAGTGACTCCTTTTAGAGCCCCTCAATGCTTCTCCTTAAATTGGCCAGTGGGGGTCACTGCTGTTGAATGACACAAGGCTCCATCCCTCCCAGGGTTGAGGCTGCAGCTCTGGAGTGCTCCTAGCTCCTGCTCATGGAGTGAGAAGCAGAATCCAAGAATTAAACCCTAGTCTCTTGCATGGCAGCACACACTGCTATGGCCTAGTTATGGTAGCACATATTTGACTAAATTAGTTTAAAAAAATTTAGACTGTAGTCACTCAATCTTATTAATTTACTCTGTGATTAGAAACAACATTTTTGGTCAAGGAATGTCTCATGATAGTAAAATATAGTTGTAGTGAAGCACTGTAAATAAAGCAGTGGTTGTTTTACATTATGTGATAGAAATGTAGTATTCTAGAATATAACCACAAAAGCAGCTTTCATGTATATCATACCTTTCATCCTGTAATAACCCTAGCTGCCATCCAAACTTAAATAGATGCACATAAACTATACACAGAGATCACTTCACACAACACTCAAATGCAAGCACTTCTATTTAACAGACTGGTCATTTCCAGGTTTCATCTTTTTTTTTACACCAAGCCTCAAAACTTAGCTCTGCCCTGCCCAGTTAAGTGACTACACTTTTAAATGGGATCATTCTATGTCTAAACAATGTCTCAGTGAAGTTTGGAGGTAAAAATATGTGGTGGGCCATTAAAATTCTCCATCCCTCAGCTGCCAGCTTTGCTGCTGTTAATACATAGCCTTGCCCAATGTGTTACAGTGATCAGTTAATAGCTCTCTTGTCACAGCCCCTAGAAGTAGAAAAACTTCACAAGCCTAAGGTAATTAAAAATGCCTGGCACTCTTAGGTATATAATTCAAGCATATCTCATCCTTTCAAGGACTGGAAGTTGCACTCGTTTGAGCAGACTGCTTACCTCTAAGTGCTAAGTCAAAACAAGAAGGGTTCCTCCTCCTGCTTTCCTTCTTACGGAATTGTGTCAGTGGTATATTTATTTTAATAATTGACTTTTTGGCTCCTTGGCACAAAAATTAATGACTGAGAGCCCCACTGCTGCCCACACCCATAATGGTCACTGCTTCCATGAGAAGAACATCAGACTGATGTTGGTATTGAAATGATCTTTAGAAACAGAACTGACATTTTAATTAGGTTTCAAAGTAAACACTTTCTAGAGAAAAATCACATCTCATCATAATTCTCACTGTTAACTTGACATTCTGTTCTTGTTTGGAATGTTTTTCCTAAAGCACAAGAACTGGAAACAGTTATTCTCTCATCTCCTTACTACTAAATCTTAGATTCTGAATTGCATGGTTTTGAGACAGGAGATAATTTCTGACACTAATCTCTGGTCCTGGAACTGCAGCTTTGGTTCCACAACATCCATTACAAACCACCTAAACCTACCCCGTTTCTGAAACACATAAGAGATTGCATTGTTCCCTTCCACATCAGCACGTTTATTTATGGATTTGGTTTCTGAGGAGCTTATGGAGAGCTACATAGAGAAAGAGAGACTATTGAGGTATGTAACTTGCTTAAAGAGTGCAAGGAGGTTCTACTTCAGAATCTGGATGTAAAAAAGAATTTACATTTACACAGTGGCACGTAGTGATGCTTTATTTTTTCGAACACATGATATTTCACTGGGTTCATGGTTACAGCATTACACTCAATGGGATCTTCTTTAGTAAAAGAAAGCAAAATCCACCTGTTAATTTCTGTGGTGATGACTGGGAGCAGCATAGAGCAATGGTTCCTAGAGTTTGTGAGAGCTGTGGATTACTATCATGTTTCAAATATATGAAAATGGATCAATGAGCCCTGTTCTAATTGAGCTTAACAGAGAATAACATTTAGGTGAAAATAGCTGTATGGACCCTTTCTGATGACCTTGCTTATACCTGTAATCCACAGATTATAGTATACAAATCACTGCTCTACAGTACAAGGGTTTGGGCTTTCAAGAAAGTTTTATTTGAAACAGAAGAATATGAAAAATGCTAAGGAATATGATTTTAGCCAGTAAGAATGCTTGAAAACTGAGCAAAGGCTTGGGAAAATGTTGCAGTTAGCTTCAAATACTAAGGGAAATTATTAGTACTGTGTAAGTGGTAAGACAGTAACACACTCAAATTAGGTAACTAATTTCTTTAAAATGATAGGAAAGCTGACATTAGAAAGGCAGGTTTTCTATGAACCTTGCAGAAGAACTCTTGCTCATCTTTGCTCTTTGTCTAGAGCAAAGTGGAAATTGGTAACTCCAGTTTCTGCCCAATGAGCCTTCCAAAGATCAGATGTGATTGAGAATGAAAACAGATCCAAATTTAAATTAGTGGCATCTGCTGAGACTAAGGCAGATGAGTGGACTACAGTTTCTGGGTCCCTGTCCTGTCTGTTTTCTTTATGCAGTAAAACCAGCCAATGCATCTATGGGAAGCACTGGTAGTACTGAGCCTGCACCCATGAGAGCCTGAGAAAAGAAAACTTCTGGTGAGAAAAACGTTTTTGTATTTGTGCTACTGGACTGACTTTACCAGCACTTAGTTCTACTTTCACCACACTAGTGTATGTTGTCTCAGCACCTACAGGATTTGGGTCAAAAGCATCACTGGACAAGCAATGGGCCAAGCTAAGAATGAGTTGTGTGGTGCAGTCATGGGACACAGCGGCTAACTGCATTTGTGTTAAGAATGTAGGAAATATATAGGAAATATGTAATACATAGAAAAGGTATTAAACAAGGGACTTGGGCCAGAAGAGTCATGTTGACAAGAGATACTGAAGGTCTGCAACCAGTAGACTGAGAATCAACAGAATCACAGAAGCCACAGTTTATCCTACCATCATAAGATAAAATGGGTACAATAGAGTGCAAGTGACTGTCAAACGGACAAAATTTTGTATTTTAATTACCACAGTTGAGAAAGTTTAAACACTAGTTAGAGATAAGAGGATGGACTGAGAGTGAACATTTTCAAATTCCTGATGAGAGGGAAGATAACCACCCACTAGCAGAAACCCTTCAGATGCTTTTATGGATTGTCATTAGAGATGTATCAGAATGTGTCAGCACTGTGGAAGTGCTAATAAATTTAAGGCAGCACAAGGAGCACAAATGATACAGATTGAGTAGGCTTCAACAACTGAACTTCAGGATGCACTGCCAACCTGACCCATGCACGGAAACACAATCACGTCATTCTCTTTCTGAGCTTGGCTCTGTATTGTCTGCACTGTCCCTGCCTGGACAACTGATCAGAAAATAAGGTGGAGGAAATGGCACAATCTTCTCCTTCTACTAGTAGAAGAATGTCTAGGTGACAAGTAACATTCCCTTATTAATCCAGGTTTTCTCAGACTGATATATTTATCTGAAGAACTGGAAGGGGCTGTGAGGAAAATGAGAAAACTCTGAAGTTTCAAGCTTTGCCATACCTGATGGCATTTCTGTTTTCTGGACACTATCCTGAACATGGGACATTTGCCTCTCCAGGCTTGAAGACCTCATTAAAGAAACAGAAGTTAATAGTGTGAGTGAGAAGTGTGGATGAGGTGTACGGTAAGTTCACATATTTGTCAGAGTTTATGCAGCATTAATGTAGGAGCAAAAGGGAATAATTACTAATGTCCTAAACCAAGAAACATCACATAGAATAGAGGCTAAGAAAACACTATTTAATCAGGATTAATTTACTATCAAAGTTAAAACAACACAGAAGCATAAAAGAGACAGGAAATGAGATGTGATTATGGTAGAGAGACTGACTTTGCTGGCAGGAAAGAAATCACTAGAGAAAAAGAGAAAGTTGGAATACAGGACTTCATATTAATCCAGGGTTGATATAGATATGAGCTCATTGTGGGGGTCTCCAGAGAGGAGGATGAGAAAAATGGAACTGAAACTAGCTCTGGTTATTTGAGTAATCTGGATAGAAGGTGCAGTGATTCCATTCCTCTGCTCTAGCAAGGAGAGGGGAAATGCTTTTAACACTGAAAGTGAATGATTTCAGTAGGGTGGGGTTTTTTCTACGGGGCAGGAAAGTCCCATTCATAGAAAGCTGTACGGCCAAATGAATATTTTAGTGAATTGAAAACTGCCAAATTGTGTTCAAGGATCTCTTGCCTTCTATTGCATGTAAGAGAAACCAATTATTAACTACTAAGTGATACAGTCTGAGGTACAGTTATGGGAAAGAAACAGAAAGCAAGTTACTGCTACCTATAGCTATCTTCAGAATGCAATGACAACAAGGTCCACTTCAAAGAATGCATAATTTTGAAGAAGCGTGGGATAACATCTCTTTATTAAACTGAAAAGTGTTGAATAGTTTTACACCAAAATATCCTCCTGCTAAAATTATTTTGAGTTCTGTCTACTCTATAAGGTGGCCAAACCATCAATTCCATCTGGTTTGCTATCTTTGCTGTGGGGAAGATAGGAAGAGCTGTTAGTATGTCAAATCGAACAGCTAAGCATTTTCCCCTTTGCAGATGGAAAGCAAAAGTGTCCTAAAAATGGAACCTGATCCTCCATACAAAAGAGTTTGGACCATTTTGCTACTCTGGTACAGAAAGCAAAAAATATTGAAAAACACTGAATATGCAACATCCTGAAAGTAAATGAAGGCTAAAAGTCCATCCCTCATACCATAATAAACTTCACCAATATGTGTCAGATGCTCAACTGTCATCTCCATCAGAAGAGCAGCCTTGACTACTTCATCTGTCAGGAGTGGCCTTCAGCACCTGAAGTTACTTTCAATATCAGTGGGAGTGACAGGTAACTATCAGAGGGCTCAGTCACATTCAAACAGTCAGGTACACAAGGCTACCACTGAAGGTAACAAATGTCCTCTCTCCAGGGAGGAGCAGGCTGAAGAGAAGAAGGGGGACAGATTCTGGTCCTGCTGAACTCTGAGCAGGGTGTAGCTGACAGAAAGTTTTTCTACTGTCCATTAAAGTTGGAGACAACAGGGAATTAGCTTGTTGCTTGGTTTTACACCTCATTGCAGTTTTTTCTTAAATATGATTGAATATTGATTCAAAGGTTTTTCTGGCAGACACTGTCAGTGGGGCAGAGTAGTGCCTGCCACCAGGAGATCAGGTAGTCAGCCTTCTGACTGCTTTATGCTGCCAGAAAAGCACAGAGATGCCTATATTAGGGAAAGAATCTGACTCTGGGGGTGCGAGCCAATTTTAATATGACAAGGAGGAAATATGAGTTTAATGTACTGAAGCCCAAAGCTGTAAACTAGTGGATTGCTAAGTCAGTTGCTAAACAAAAATCTTCATTTCATTTCACTGGTATTAGTCT
>VXBI01013445.1:380921-419667 GCA_013397375.1 Toxostoma redivivum | reverse complement strand
TTTTTTTTTTTAATCTGGATATTCCTAGGAAGTGTCTGCTTTGTGCTAACAAAACACCTATATCCTTTATCAGGTTTCAGAGACCTAAGCCCCTACTGTCTGCTGATCAGAAATCCAATAAAAATACCTGCATGTTATTCCCAGGATATGACTTTATGGTTCCTATAATATCAAATTAATTTCCCAAGCTTTAAAATGCATAAGCTATCTCCTTATTGACCAAGGCACACTTTGTCACGATTTGGGGTGTGATTACCCCTATATTGTGACTAAGGCAGTAAATGTAACATTATTACAGTGCTGAGACAGTTGCTACTCTGGAAATGACTTGATGTCTCCCTATACAATTAGGATGTCAACAGTTGCAGCTAGCAGGGTGGATAAACTAAGAGCCACATTCCAGGGGATCTACTCGCTGCAAGTGGAGTGACTGGACAAAGAAATAAGCTCTGCAGGTAAGTGAAATCATAACCTGTTCCTGTTCAGCATCTGACCCTAGCAACAATTAGAGGTAAGGTACTAACAGAGAGTCCAGTGGCTTCCTCAGGTACAGCTGTCCTGCACCACTGGGACACATCCTCACTTAGCACCTGGCAGATGAATTCTGCAAGGCTCATGCTATGTCTAAAAACACGAGGCCTAATGAGTCCCACCACTAGTGGAGGGACTCCCCCGACAAAAAGGAGAACTGGCCCAGACCATTAAAAATTCACATCTGATCCTCAGGATATTTCTGTTTGAGGGTCCAGCATTAAAGCTGCACTGCAGAACAGCTTCTTCACACCTCTCCACTAATTCCCCAGCTTCCACAGCACACTGTGCAAGATTGCCTTTTGCTTGTGATAGTTTTGGCTCAAGAATGCACCTTCTTTACAATGTATGCAAAGAATTAAAGCACTGTAAGTGATTTCAGGCCTAAAAGGAAAGTGAGACTTACAGGTACCTGACTTGATAGACTCAGGTTTGCAGCAGCTGACTTTTTCTTGCTGTTGGTACTATTTGCGTTGTTCCCAGCACTACTGTTAGAAGTGCTGCTGGTAGAGTTTTTCCTTTTTCTCCGTTTGGTTGTTGGTTGTCTTGTGGGTTCTGCTGCAATAAAATGGTAAGAAGGAAAGCAAATGGCAGATACTGTAAAGCATGAACTAAAATGATCCATAAGAAATGCTCAAATATTTTTTCAATTAGTTTTAAATTGCTAAGTTTAATAGTAGCAGTTGTGTTAGATTTAAAATACAAACCATAGAATGATATTTGGACCCAAACCAATGGAATCTGCTTTCAATTTTTTCTGATGGATTAAAAAAGCTTATTGTCCCAGCATTGTTTATAAAGGTATTCAAAAGCATTTTACTGATGGGAGTATCATGATAATGATCATTATGGTCCAAGTGACTGTGGAACTTGCTGAAGGTCACACAGCAAGAAACGGTGCTAAACAAAAATGCAGGTCTTACTGTGATGTAGGGTACAGCCTCAAATGACCCAGCCAGAGACAAAGGCTAAAGGAGCTTTCTGCCCTATTGCTGCCATCCATGCAGCAAGCAACAAGCAATCACCCTTTGAGTTCCCTCTACATCTTGTGTGGGCTTCACCTTTAAAACTGCTGCTCCCCAGAGAACCCATAAAGTGTGCTAATGCCATTGCCCTGCAAGCCTGCAAAACTCAGATCTAATCAGGACAATTACACAGCTTTGCTTAAACTGGCAAAGCACAGAGGGGCAATTGTTCTTCTCCAAATTTGGCCTGGGCACCCATGTGAACACTCTTAAGATATAAAAACCTTTATAATCTGAAAAAAAAGAGTTATTATTCTGAGGTGTAAGAGGAAGGAGGTTGGGTCCAGGCCTGTAAATAACTTGATATTAGTCTCAAAGACAATTAATTATGAATTGTAGCTGTAATTTCAGAGTCACAGCATGAAGCAGGATTACATAAACAATGAATTCTAATGGAGCCAGTAGGCATTTTGCATTCCATCTACACATATTTTTGTACTAAATTATATCCTAGTCATAGTGAAGCCGTCTCAGTGTGCACATCTACAAATCAGTTGTGTCAGACTGAAATCATAAAATATCAGAATAATTTTCAGGCTTGCTTTGGAAGCATTGTTAATTTTTATTACTTTCCTTTATAAGTAAACTTTCCCATTGCTTCTCTATTAATTTTACTATAAAATAAGTGGAATATTGGAAGTGAAACATACCTGGTGGGGCCACCATTCTCTGCCATTTTTGAAATAAGCAAGTCTTCAAGCAGTCTCGAGGACTTAGATTGTAAGTTTTATGTCTTGACATCAGTTCCTGCATTGGCTCCAGTATTACACACAACTAGAAGAAAAAATCAGAATAGGACAATTTCATTCAAGCAAAGCCTCCATTGATCAGTATTTACATAGCTGGAAATTATAATTGTATTTTTGGATTTTTTTACTCTTGCTAACAGAGCATGCCCTGTACAGTTCAGTTTAATCTGCACTTGGATTCCAAAATCAAAACTCTGAATACGGAAAACTTTTTCATGCTATTTATTATCCTAGGTAATTTTTGGATGTATCAGATAAACTTCAACTCTAGTCTTCCAGGCTATAGAGATTTCAGAAAACTAGAAAATATTCATGCTTCATTGCCAAAGCTGCAAAGATTAATAAATAATAAAATGCCTATAGTGGATTATCATTCCCCTACAGCAAAATGTGCTCTTCTGACCTGCTGTACACCACAATGAGAACTTCTTATATTTTAATTTGATATTGCATGCAGAATAATCCAGGTAATTTTGGGCTTTTTTGTTATATGAGGACTATACACTCTCTTCCAGTCACATGAATGACACGAATGAGAAAAAGAGAGAAGCATTTTGTTTTTCTTGTCTGCTTGAATGCTGAATATATGACACAGAGATTTCTGAAAACATGGAATTTGAAACACTTTTTTAAAAAGAGTTTTATATATTTTCTATTTGTTCACTTAATAATTAAAATTATTGTTCACTGCTTTCTACTCCTGTTAGCACAGCAGATACAGCAGAAAGAGCACTGCACTGCTTTCTATTCTCTTCTCTTTATAACCACAGAATCATTTCTTCATTTATACCTCACTCAAAGTCATAGAAGGCTACAAAATTTCACATGTGTAACTGAATGCTTACTCTTGTTTGCCAGAGTCTTGATTTTTAGGCATCCTAAATGAGAAAAAAAAAATCCAATTTGACCTAAAGTTTCTATCTGAAATTTGCAGGGCTGGCATATAGGAGGAAATGGTTCCTTAGTTGCAAACTGAGCACATGTGATAAAGCAGTAGCTGGCACAGAATAAGCATGAAGCCTGCATGTCATTTTTAGTCACTTTTCAAAGCAGAACTGCATTTAGAAGTAAGGACAGGTTTGGCTTTTTTTACCAACAGAAGTAGAGCAACAAGTTGATCAAATTATTAGAAGTTAGAATGGCAACTGAAGAAAGGTGTAACGTAAGCAAAGTCTTGTTTTAAATTATTTACTTAATTTTAGGAAGTTTTGCTGAAGGAGTATCCAGGATTTACTTCATCAGGAGATGTTTTCCCTTTATTCTTTTACAAATAAATAAGATAGGAGACAAATTCTTCTCTCTGGGCTGCAGGGCTGAGCAATGCTTGCTCCATTCACCCCACGTGCACCCTCCTCTCATTCATATAAATGGGGATGCAAAGTATTCAGGGAAAATAGTTGAAAGGGAGCTGCCATGAAGACTGAAACTAATTCAGCATTTAAATATTACTGTGTATTGACACTGCTGTTTGATGAGCCTTTCATTAACAGCAGTTAAAACAGAGATATAATATAAAGCAGCAGGGAGAATGAAGAGCTTCAGTACGAGAAATTATTTTTTTTCCAGCTGTAGAAATTGAATCTGCAGTTGCCTCATTGACATTTTTCTTACATAATTTTTACATATATTTTGTAAATAAATATCTGCAAGATAATCTACAGATACTACAGATATCTACAAGATAATAGACAGAAAGCTGCTATCAGATAGTGCACTCTGGGCTTGGATTTTCATCTAGTTCAATATTCTAACAAAAATTAAGATCATCAGGTCCTAAAATATATGCAGGATCCGGTTTATGCTGTGAAAAAGGTGTTGTATTTTGAGTTCATATTCAATTTATTCTGAAACCTGCAGGTGCTTGCTCACGTTTTGTGCGTGTGTGTATGTGAGAGAGAAAGAGATTTGTGATCATAATGGACACCATTGTTTTGACTCTCAAAAGTCTGGGTTTCTGGCACAGCTGCCTAAATTTTCTCAGTATGAGCTGATAGCAGCAAGCATGAAAAGATAT
Organism: Toxostoma redivivum; assembly: GCA_013397375.1. Taxonomy (NCBI): domain Eukaryota; kingdom Metazoa; phylum Chordata; class Aves; order Passeriformes; family Mimidae; genus Toxostoma; species Toxostoma redivivum. The sequence continues at coordinate 415,348 of VXBI01013445.1, read as the reverse complement.
TTGTGATGATTCTGAACAACTAGTTACCCTGGGCAGAGCACTAGACTCACATAGTTCTACTGCTGCTGGGACTAAAAATATGTAAATATATATGTAGGGTCTTCCAACATTTCCTTAGGGACACTTTATTCATGATATACTAAGTCTTCCCTAGATATTCATTATTGGCAACAAAGAGAATGTTTCTTCTTTATCATCTTGGCAAAGATGTTTGCTATTGTGCTCTAACCGTAATGTGCACTGAGAACTATTCTGTCCCCACAGCCTGTGGATATCTCAACTGCTAATACTGTACATAATCTCTTTCCCTTCACACACAAGATTAAAATTGAATACAGACCCAATATGTAGTAATGCTTGACTGATCTCACTTGCATAGAGAAAAAATGTATACTGAGGGCCCTACTCTAGGACATGGGAAAGTCTCATCTTCTGGGTACTTGGGAGCTGTACCCACTCACATGAATTCTTCTTCTGGTTTTTGGGGAATTCACAACCACTTTCTTCCTCTAAAGTGGGAAAATTTTAAGGTCAGCTTTGGATACTTGAGTAATAGGAGGGCATTGAACTCTATAGTTTTAAATGTATCTAGCTCATGTGAATTGGGCATAAGTGTAAAATGAACTGGATTAAAAATGATTGATATCAAATCTCACAGTCTTTTTTGGTGACCTTTGAGACCTACTTGAAATCTAAAGTGACTCAAACCCAAATCCTTGAAAGAGGAAATGATTCTGCTCCAATTATCTTAAATCCAAGGAACTCGCCAGTGACAATCAGTAGCTTGGTTTTTTTCAAAAATGCCAGATTAAAAATGTGGGGACAGGATGCATTTAAAAGCTTGATTGGCCAAAACCACCTGCTGTCTTTAACCACTGGTGAGCAGGTAACTGGCAGGCTGGGTTGACAGAGTGAGTTCTTAAAACAAAGCTAATGAAATGTTTTATACTCCTGCATTCATTGGCATATAGAAGAAGCCTGAGGCTTAAACTGTCTATTCCCCACAGATCATCTAGTCTCCCTCTGTGAGATTTCTTCAAAACATCCATTTTAACATTTTTTCAAGCACTGGATAATACCAAAATGTACAAGTTTTTACTATAGTACTATATTAAAAATGTTTGGAACACCAACAAAACCAATCTCTTCTACAAGCAGTTTCTTCACAGCTTGAAATCAGTCACCCAAGAAAATAGCCTAAAGACTTCAAGAATTTAGTGCGGTGATGATGTATGATTACAGAAATAATTTCTACATTCCTAGGAATACAGAACCTTTAATGGCAATGCTTGACAAGACAGATATTTCTGAGTTCCATGCCTAGGCAACACTAGAGGTGGGATCCATATGCCTGTGCACAGGTGTCTAGTACCAGCTGAAATGCCCTAGATGATGCTGGATCTGATCCACCAGACCTCTTTTGCTGTCACAGAAGGACACAAAGCTCCATGTGGATGTTTCAGGCACTAGAATGTGTTTTAATTGTGTGTGAAGCCTAAAGTTCAAAGAAAAATTATATTTGTTTTATCTTTTAAAACATACTTGGAACAATGTGTATCATAATAGATTATATACTTTCCCTCTGCAGTACTAAAACCCACTGAAAGAACTCTGCATTATGCTTAATAACCCAATATTATTAGAATTAGTTTCTAGCCATGTTATTTGAGCTCATTGTGGTGATTTCTGACCATTACTCAGAACCATCAGTGTTTCACTGTCAGAGCTGGGAGTTGGAGCCAGCTCTAGGGATGAACACTTCACACTGAGAGATCACTGGCATAAGCAGCCTGCATCTGTGGGTGCCCAGTACACACTGGGACCCATGCACACATTTTGGTACTATATAGACTGGCTGTGACTTTCCTGGAGTTCCACATAGATCCTATGGACAATTCATCAATTAGATGGCTTGGAGCCAACCTGACAAAATTGTAATGCTATACCCATGGGGCTCAAGGAAGTGAAAATAGGGAACATAAGCAGGCATGTTTGGGGGTTTTCTTTTCTCTTTGGTGTTAGTAAAACACACTTGGAAGAATTTGATTTTTTTTTTTTTTTTTTTTTAGGAGAAGACTAGCATTTTCAGGTTTCAAAAATCAGTGTATTTCAAGAAGGGACTTATATGAGGAGATAGGGGTGGCACTGCAGACAGGATTTAAAGGGTTCTGAGAATATGGATCCGCACATAATTTCCTGTAATACCTCATTTATCAGCGGGCCACAAACTGGCCTTCATCAGCGAGGGGTCATATTCAGCTCTGAGAACAGTCCAGTCACACCAAGAATAGTTTTAGCCAGATGATTTTTGTTTTAATGCTGAGTTTTTATTCTGTTTTGAGAACAGATGCTCATTCTGGAAGGAGCGCAGATTAGCAATAAAGACCGATGTGAAAGCTCTCTTTTACCTTTTGCATACCATAAGCTAATGTATTCTATTTCTAATTTAATTAGCGATTACCCTTCTCATGAAGCCTCTCGCCTCCAGGAGGGTTTTTGGGTTGGCGGTGGGGAAGGCTGCTCTGCGGTCCTGCCGGTGCTGAGCTGCAGGTGGCAGAGCTGCCCCAGCCAACAGGCTCCTCTGCCTCCCTGCCAGCAGCACAAAGGAACGGCAGCCCTTAAGCTTTTTAATGCTTTTTGCATTTTAAAGAGAAATCCGTGAGCCTCGAGTCTTGCCATATTTAGCTGGTGTAACTACCTAATCACCCAGTCAATTTCCTTAAATCAGGAAACATATCTGGTCAGTAAGCCAGGTGGCCAACAAGTCTCAGGGCTACCAAAATAAGCAAGTTTTAAGTATCTTCGCATGGCTGTCCGATTTGTCTGTATACATAAAAGTTTCACTAACTACAATTTAAAAAATGGAAATAGCTAAATTTTTTCATGTAGATGACACTTACAAATGTTAATGTATAATGTAACACCAGTTTTTCTGAATGAGCCAGGAAGGAACCAGGCAGCGATGAGAGTGTTCCCTGAAGTTCTACTGAAATGTAGTTTTAACTCTTTGATGCTTGAAACTTCTCCTGGTCAAATGAGTCTATCAATCACTTGAAAATTAGAGGAACTTTTGCATATTCAGAGCACATGTTGATTTACAACCCCTCCTAAAAGTGACAAAACCCTCATTTGAATGGGAGTATTAATCATTAGCTAATATTCAGGTAGGATGTTGACAGTGAAGGTATACCTGGAATACAATATACAGCCTTGAAGAGGTTCAGTTCTTTCTTTTAGAGCTTATTTTTTATCCTCCACAAAGACCCTGAGTTATTAACCAACAAATCTAAACACGACGACATTTTATTTCTATGCTGAAATGCAGTTGTCCCACTGCACACCCTCTATGTGCTCAGGAGAAAACAACTCCAGTTAATGCTGCTAGAGAAATTCTGGCCCCAGTGCGTTTCCCTGGGAAAGGTCCCATTTCTTCAGTGGGGCAGGATTTCTGAAAAGAACAGAAATGTCTCTGCACATCCACACCTACTGTTTTATGCCCATGCACAGGTACACATTTCCAGATGTCCACAATATGTTACTGGTATACCTGCAGTGAGGAAGGGGACACACTATGGTTATTTTTTCAGGCCCTGTAAAAGAGCTATACATGGAAGTTTGACTTCCTGGAGTACTTTCAAAACCCTGTATGAGTGCCCTGGATCCCCAACAGCATGGCACTGAAACAGGAAAGCATTGCTGGAGTCCTCAATACAGTTCATTCTCTGGAGTTAAAAACAGAGAAAGCTTATAGCTGATTTTAAATTTCTCTGCTCATGCTTGTTTTTCAGAATTAATGTAAGTTTCATTCCCCTGCAGAACAGAGGGAGGAATGAAAATTTCCTAGGAACATATTGCTGCTTCTTTCACTGGCCGGCTTGCAATTCACTGCTCAAAATAGCATGTGTTTTTTAAGAATCACATGTGAATATAGAACATTTTCATCTTAAAAACCATCTTTGTTTTCCATTAAAAACATGGAGATATAAATGAGAAATGTTTTGGGGTTTTTATGAACTGAAAGAAATTAGGTGTTTTTTTACATAGCTGTTTTCTAGAGGGGAATTCTTTGGCTTTGCTTTAAGCTCCTGCCCAGTATGTCAAGTCAAATACAAGTCTCTTCCATCAGTAAATTCAGTGGATCAGCTATACCCATGGTCCTTCCCTGCAAGATAAACTTTAAACCAAAAGAAGAGGCTTTGATATTCCCATCACTCAGCTTACTATTCTTGCTACCTGTTTTCTCTTTTTGAAGAGCCACTGTGCACTCCTGCTGAGATGTGGAACTAATAAATGTTCATTGTACATCCCATGCAATGATATACATGGAATAAATAAATGTTCAATTTTGACAGTAATTAGTGTAGCAAGCAGCAAATACAGTAACTGCTTCAACTTAAATTATAAACCCAGTTATTTTAACCTCAATATTCAAAATCCAGTCTTCATAGGGTCATTTATTTTAGTGAAACCTTAGATGATCTTTGGGACAGCTCTTAACCCCAATACCTTAAGTATTCCAATACCACAGAGTAATCCCTAGCTTGTTTACTGTGACTACTGTTCTCTCCATATTTCCATCTCCTTCTGTGCCAAAGATTTTTTAAATTGGCTGTGTATAAACAGACTGAAGTCCTTGGGTTTGCTACATAGGTAGGAAACAATATGAGTTTTGAAATCTACAAGGAGGTGGGAAACTGCTTGGAAATATGGTATAAGCACGCTCACTGTATTTACTCCTAAATCAAAGACATTTGATTTAAATAGGTAATAATGAAAAGGTTTTAAAACTGTTACTAAAACGACTTCTTTAGGCTTTGACTTAAAATTTCACTGAGATGAATGATCTTTTCTTTCAGAGATCACACCTCTAAAAGAAAATGTTTTAGACTAGCTCAGGGTTCAGCAAGACAGCAATGCATCAGGTTGAACTTGGCTCATATTTTAAGTACATCTTCAAAACCATATGGAGCTGATATTTTGTGTTAGCTTTAAAAAATACAGGATGAGTTTCTGCAGCACAATACCATAGCAAAAGCAGATTCTGGGACAAATTCCATAACCTGAGATTTACAGGGTTTGGGATATATTTAATAGCCACCTCTCAGCACAGGAGAAGGTTCCATGTTTTGTGATACCATGCTGAGTCAAGAAATATTTGTATTTGCATTCACCTAAGAAGCTAGGAATTAGAATTCCCAGCTTAACACTTGCAATATTAGTGATCATTTGCATCTACAGCTTATTATTTGTGCAATGACAGAGCTATACATATAATTTACAAAATACTGAGTTCCTTCAGTTCTAAAGAGATTCCTATCTTAACTAGAGAAGAGGTAAAATACTTAACCGGGATAATTTAGGCATGCATATAAAAACAACAATTTCATGCATCTATCTAGATACAAGTCCCTTGAGGACTACTGATATGTATATAAATGGTTCTCACATGCTGACACTTGAAAATATGGCTGTTTTGCCTGCTGCATGTCAAAGAAAATGTCATTAATTTCATTGAAAATTTGGTTATTTAGGAAACAATCCTGCCACAAGGCTCCTGGCATTCACTATTCCTTTTGTGTGCATTGCCAGCCCTGAAGGATGCAGTGGGATGACACACAACTGCTGAAGCTCCATGCTGGATTCACTAGCAAATACTCAGCACTCAGTAATGTTTATTCATCCTATGCTATGCCCTGAATGCCAGTCTAGGACTCTCCAGTTTCTCACTAACACCCAGAGGTAGCGAATGATTTCTCAATAATGCAGTATTCAGCTGCTCAATTGCTCCCAAGCTACGTAGCTCATCATGTTTTTACACTGTTCTGTATCTGCAGCCATTTCAATTTCCAGCAACAGTGGTAATGGAAAGACGCAGCATTCATTTCAGGTAAGACTGAGCTTAAAATACATGTTTTTTCAGGCAAATAACTATGAGTAGATATGAAACAGATTGTAACACAGCACAGCCATCACCAGCATTGCAGCTAATTCTAGTTTAGAGTGCTGCACCCCAATTAATTTTATTTTTTTTTCCTTTTTTCCTCTTCCTCCTTTATATGTCAGCTAGACAACAACTTCCACCATTGTCCTCTCCTCCAGCACTCTGGACCAATTCAGGTTAGCTCTTGTGGCTATTAATTCTGCCTTTCCTTGTGGTGGCACCATGACAACATCAAAACTGTGTGCCTGGCCAACCTCCTTCACAGTTCAGAAAGTTTCTTCCTCCCTCCTTGCATCCCAGCAGGTTCCTCACTCTCTGCAGTGTGCCCAGGCTGGCAGAAGGGCTCTGGCTTTAACAGTTCCAGAACCAGGAAAGGACTCCTGTCAAAGTCCCGGTTCCTGCAGAGCTGCTGCTGAAGTGATGTGCAGATAGTTGAGCACATTCCTCCCTGAAAAGAACCTAATTTGAGGGCCTACTTAACATCATATTGCATTAAACTAAGCAATTCTAACAGTGGATATGATCAGTCTTAGTGACATCTTCAGTTTGTAGGTGTGAAGCACCTTCAAGATCCCACATAATGAATGTTGAAATGGACAGATGTGCTCTCCTTTCCTTGTCCAAGGGGAAGCTGGACTGCATTTGTGGAGATGACTTTGACATATACCTTATTTAGTTATCACTTCAGTCAGTATGCTCATCATTACAGCATGTGCTAGAAGGAATTCTGTTTCAGAATATTCTTAAGCATTAAAAACAATATTTTAAGACTCTCATTCATTGCTGTAACTATTTGATAACCCTCTCCCCTCAAACTCTGAAAAGCTTTTCCTTGTGATTGTACGTAATCTTTTTATTTAAGATCCATTGTTTAGAAAGGGCTTAGAAAGGAGCTCCACTGTTTCTAGTTTTGCTTCTCTTTGAAGTTTTAATACTGTTTTTAAAAATTATTTCTATTTTTTTTATTCTTTGCAAGAACTTCGCAACTTCTAACTCTTCCTCTCATTACCCAGACATTAAAAGAATGTCCTTTCAACAAATGCTCTTTCTCCTATTCACCTTCTGTACAATGGGGAGATGTTTTGAAAACCCCCTCCTTCAACAATATCACACACAAGTTCTTATGGGCTTTTAGTTTTGTTTCTACCAGCTGGGCTTACAGTTTTTCCTACACCAAAGTGAACAGTGAAGGTTATCTGCTTCCTTTTCCTTCCCTTGATGATAAATCAGACAAAGCAAGGGCACTTCATTTCAATAACATAAGTAGATATTCCTGGAATCTCAATGGCAGAGGCAAACTGCATCCAGTTGCTGTATGTATTTTCAGCTAATGAAAATAAAAAGACTTATAGGATGAGTTTCATCTTCCTCCTGATGGACTTAGTTCTGAAGGCCACAAAAATCTACAATCTGAATCACCCAAATCTTGTTAAACCGAGTCTAAATCTTCTTTATGGATCTCCTGGTGCAATTGGGCCTCATCCAAACTGTACAGATTGGTATTTTCTTCAATAAGGACAACCTATTTGAGCCTTTTCCTTCAGCAGAGATCCTAGTTGCAGTAAAGGACGAATACATCAAATCACAAGTCTGTATCATAAAGAAAAGCCTTGGACAAACCATCATATTTTGTGATTCTTCTCTCACAATTATCTGTATAGTCAATAGGAAAGATTGTGTCTTACACATCTCAGATAAGAATTAAGCTCTTAAATGATTTTAAGAGAGACCATAAAATTTATCTTTGTAATTTAATTTAACATTAGTGTTAAATTACATTGCAAAATGCATCATGTTTACTGCATGATATGATCTTTTATACTGCACTCAGTATTGCAGTGAGTATTAGTTTCAGAGAGCTTGTCAGGAGAAAATGAAATTTTAATGTAAATTGGAGCAGATTTATTAATTTCAGTCTATACTAGATTTGGATGGAGTTCCACTGTTAGGAAAGGTTTAAGGCTGGTCTGTAGTAATTAAGAGGAGGAACAAAGCACTTTGCACCAAATATTTTTTACTTAAGCCTTGTCCTATGAACTAATACCTCCTTTTTAAAGTCCCATTATAGGTTATTAATTGACAGAGAAACACAGTAGCTATTGTTTTATCTCACTGTGTTTCAGTGGCCTGGTGCAAAACAAATGACATTTGAAAGCTTCTTAATTTCCTTTTCTCTCGACAGTTCAAAAATCATACATTTTATAATTTTTTCTCATTTCACTATTATTGCCTCTGTTTCTAACATGATCACCAATTTTATTTCTTACACACTACCAAGATAAGAACTAAACAAGGGTGACTTCGGAGAATGCCATGCACTTAAAAGAGGTTCACTGCTTTCTTATTCTTTGCCAAGCACAGATATTTAATAATCAAAATTCCTTAATAATCCACCATCACAGCCAGTCCAAACAGTATCTCTAGGAAACAGCATCGGAAAGGTCTATTTCCTTGTTTGCCATCTCCCATCATTACCATGTGTGATGCTGCTGCATGACATTTCCTTCCTCTTTATTTCTCCAAAGGCAAACAAGCTCCTATTCAACAGTTCTGAGTCAAATCCTAACACCTGATATTTCTGATATGCAAACTGTTAGCTTTTTCTATTTGTGCAACAATGAGACCTTATCAGTTTTGCCGCTTTTCATTTTGACTATGAAATGCATCCACTATCACTCTTCACCTGTGTCCCTGGCAGCTCCCTTAGGTTCAGATGGAATCGGGTCTGCTGTTTGTCTTGTTCAAACTACTGTTGATTCAAAACAAATCACAGCATTATAAAAAAGATCAAGCGTGTAAGGACTGTATTTGAATGCTGACAGTTTTTAGTGTGCAGCTGTGTTACAGCTTGGAAATAAGTTCAGAAATGTTTTTGTGGTAAAGTGGTCTGCAGAGAACAAATGTTGACTTAAAGTTACTGAAAGTAGAACAATAGGAGATGCTATGCCTGGCAAAAATGCAAGTCCAAAAATTTAATGATGAGGTTGAAGTTTTTGGTTTGCATATCATTTTTGAGGCTACTTCAAAACATATGCCACAGACGAAGACAATCTCTATATTGAAAAACAAAACGTCACATTCACCTTTGATTTTACAAATTCACTTCCATACATTGTTCTATTTTCAGTTTTCCTCGTACAAGAAATCATCCCTCCTTCATACAAAAGATACACATAGAGATTCATACAGACTGAGGCAATACAACAACTGTGATTCATCCTCCAGACTAACGTGTACATAGCAACTCTAATTTTATTTACAACCATGAAAAAGAAAGCTTTTTCCAGAATATAACCAGCTAGCTCTTCTGTGTCATGAATCTCTTCCCCCATCCACATAAAATCCTCTTGTTTCTATACTGCAGCTCAAGCACAAATGCAGTGTTTTTCACATAACCAGTTCTATTTTTAGCCTGAATTGTAGGAAGTCTGCAGCATTAATAAATGGAAGAGAAGTACAGAAGTACACCGCATGGTAATGTACCAGTGCAAAAGCTACCTTGGCCTTTAGCCAGTGAACTGTGGTTAGATGTTAGAGCAATGAAAGTAAAAACACCACTTGTAATGGAATGATTAATAAGCTGACAAACTTCCATGCATTTATTTTGTACTTTTTGAATGCAGACCTTATTAATACCAACATATTTTTCATTAGTGATATCTCAGCNATATGTATCTGTATTTTTATACATGCAATTGAGGTTTGCTTAATTCTGTGTTCAATTACAAAGGAGGATACTTTGCAGTGCAGACCTTGACAAAGAAAAAAAGGAATAAGGAAGGATCTTTTTTATCAACTAATGTTGCAACTCCAGTAGGCATAAAACCCATTGTTTCATGATTTTCTTGTTTGGCACCAAAATTCTGAAAGCAGAAATGCTCCAAAGCTGTTACACAGAGGACAAAAGTTCACAGTTCTTACAGGGACACAGAATCTTCTGTAATCTCTCCACTTGTCACCCAATCCACAAAACTTGTCCCAGTACTGTTATGCTGTGGACAGATGGATGTTTATATAAAAGACCTTGTGCCTGAATAAAATTCCATTTCGGGGTTATATAAAAACAGCAATTACTGGGAAATGGAACTTTTTAATTAAACGTATTCGAAGAAAGTAGGGATTAATGACTTTAAAGTAGGGAGTATTTAATGCTTGCAGCCATAGATCATCCACTAGTGAAGCTGCATTATCACCATCAGGCAACGATGCTTTTAAGTATCGATGGTGTGTGCATTAATAAGGCTTCAAATGTTTTCAGGACAATATAATTAGCAACGCAACTAATGTATACTATACCAACTATTAAAATAATGCATAAATAACCTTAATTTACAGCAAACATCTTCAAAATAAATAAGGATACACTTCAGATCAGGCTAGATGTCCTTTGGCCCAGTGAAGTGCAAATAAACTACACATTGAAACTTTTAGGCAATGCCAATGTGGAAGAGTATGGTCCCTCATAATTACACCAGAAAAATGTAGTAACTGCCTATCTGACTTGCTGATTTGTTGGTAGGAAGGGAATTATTGCTTTGCACTTCAGTTAAATACAGGCAATAAAACATAGGAAAAATTATTTACTGGCTCTGAAATTGTGCCTGCACAGATCAGAGCCTGAGTCGTGCATATCTTAAAAATCCAGTTCTGACTGTGAACTTCATATGGATCAAATACTATATGGTGAGAACAGAAACCCACACACAGAAATCAAAAGAGAGAAAAACCAAACACCAACATTAGCTTTGTTTTTCTGTTAAGAATTTTATTCGAGTACAGCAAAATCAATACTTGTCCTCTGACTGTACACAGTGTACTTGAGCTGTTCTGTCAGGATCTATATAGAAAACATAGATGAAATTTTAGGTGGGTGGATATGATGATCAGGTGGAGGTAAAACACAATGGCATGTGTGGCCTCTGCTTCCCAGAATGACTACATCTTGCAGTGCTGTGGGGACATTGTGTGGGGACACTGGTACTGCCTTACACCACCTGCTCATGAGTGTTCGTGGTCTGAGTGTCTGTGCTGTGGAAATCATCCCCAGGGAAACACACAGGAAAGTGCCATTACATGGCAGCTGCATCTGAATGGGGAGAGTCCAGCCTCTTCCCATTCACCCCACCCTCACAGCACAGCATAAACAGAAAGAAGTACCAACAGTACCAACAAACTGAGAATTCCTACACATGCAGAAAAATCAGGATGTCCAATCTGCCTGGTCACTTAATAAATTAGATACCAGATCATTCTGCTGCGTTATAATACATGATGCTGTACCTCAATTTGACCTCCCTGCACTAAACTTCTGAGACATTAAATGACTAAAATCTGTGCTCCCTCTTTGTCCACGTCCAGAGAGACTTATGCCAAGAACTGAGTTGATAAGCAAATAGGAAAAAACAACCTTCTTAACCCTTTCCCTCCTTCTGGTTTTCCCTCTCTGGTTTGGGAACCCATTTATGGGCCCTGTGGCGGTTACCAGAATCATCACATGCTACTTGGGGTGGCTGCTGGCTGGTCCTGGTGTGTGCCTTGAAATATCTGTGTTGAATTTCTGGGTTAGTTGTACCGATGAGATGGAAAAAGGAGAGAGCAATAACACACAATTGTTTTGCAAAAGAAACCTGTCAAATTACTTAATCCACAGACTACTTAGATGAATAACTTAGCTGCCAGATGAAAAGAAAATATATTTTCTGGGAAGTCTTTCAAATGCATCCATTCATTTGAAGCTCTCAGTAACAGCAATATTGAGAAAGGTCTTCTGTGTGTGTATCAGTGCTACCAATTGCACTGCAGCACTGCTCTCAAAGCTGTTAAAGTGTGTGACTAAGGTTGTGCTTCAGCAGCACAGCAGCCCTATTGTTAAAGCTCCTGGGTATCAATGAGGCAGACAGCTGTGCTTGTAGAAATTAATTTGACCAGTTCAATATTTTTCAAGAAAATGTGACACATTACTTTTGTATCAGCATGCTTCATGGCATACAAGGCTTCATCTGCCAGTTCCATTCCAGCATCAGATCAGGTATTGCCCAACACTGACAGCAAAGTCAGCCTCAGTTCCACAATGGATGCTCTGTTAATATAACAGGAATATAATTTTGCTCTCATCTGAGCTATTCTAAATTTATATGGCTTGATGATCCAATGCACAGGGATGGGTATGGAACCACTTATGGACACATTATAAAGTACAATATTCCCAAAGGAAGGAGGTGAGGCCCATTCTTCAGCCCTCAGGGAGGGTGCCAGTGCAGCTCAGCCCTGCCTGCTCCCAGCAGAGGGTGGTCCCAATCACACTTACTGAAAATCACCCTCACCCACGTTGCTCGGAAAATGACACCAAGAAAGTTTGGGAGACAGTGTGGTGGCATGGGATAAATTGAGAAAATGTGCCAACAGGGCAGATGTTTATATGCCAGCTCTCAATACCGTAGGTATTTACTATTTACTCATTTACTAGTGGAAATGCAGGCAGGGAGCATCATCTATCCAGTGACAGCTACAGGTCTGGTGACTGGGATGTCCTGCTTGTTTCCAAAATGTAGAGGAACTAGATTAATTGGACAGACTGACATTTCTGGATGAGAAAGCCAAAATCTGTGGTCTCTTGCAAATAGCACTGTCCATATATTACTGATGTAGGTAGAGGGTGTACAGTGGTCCCAGTGCTGCTGGGGACAGTACAATTGTTATTTCCAGAGTGGTCACAATGTCTTTGGAAGCTCACAAGGCATGGTGCCCGTCACTGGGAACTCTGACCACAAAAACAGCTACAATTTGGCTTTTTAAACTTTATATAAAAAAATATAATTTACACATTCTTACGTGAGCAAGGCAATATGAATTTCAGTTCTGGCACAAGGTTTGGGTAATTTTTTCTATACTAACACATCTATTTTCTTCAGGCAGTTCAGTGCTTTTAGAGAGCAAGGAGAGATTTTGAACTTTTTTTGCTAGTGTGATCACAGTAATGCATCCTCTACCTTCAAAACAGCTTTTTAATGTGTTTCAGCCAGGACCGAAAATATCACACAAGTCACAAAACAATCGTCAAATTCTCATTATCACCCCTAGCGTCAGGAAAAGTCAGTTTTATGGAGAAGGAGTTAGTGAGACCTCAAGATTCCTGTGGTGTTTTCGTTTTTTTTTCCATGAGAAAATAGCCTCTTGGTAGAGCATATAGCATCTGGAAGGACCTTTCAATGGTTCCCCAACTACTCTGTGTCCCATCTATATAATAAGGAAACTAATAATTCCATAATTTGAAATGGGTACTCTGAGGATACTTTCTGCTCTTGCCAAACACCAGTTATGTCTCAGTGAAATTGAAGCCACTAGGCTCAGTTTGGCAGTAATTCAGTGAAGTATAATGGCCCGTAATATACACAAAGTCAGACTGAATTCCATTCTGATGCCTTATTCCATTCTGATGCCTTAACACCACCTCTCTATGAATCAGTGATGCTTTCATGAGTATTTTTGAGGTGTTTTGACACTATAAGAACTGAAATTTAAAATAAACGATTACTTTATACTGCATTTTAAAGGGATCTTTCTAATTTTTACAGTCACATTCCAGAATACTGTCCTATTCAACACCAAAAGAAGAGAGACAGAATTTTTTTTTCCTTGCAGCTAAATCAGATTTTTTTCAGGTCTTTAAAGATGGGATTGTATTTTCAGCTCTTATGTGTCATCTCACACAAGGAAGCCATTTATCACTAAGTTAAACTTCTGTGCAAATGCCTTTTGACTTTCACAGCCATTACCTTTTGCAGCACAGATTGTTAAGTGTAATTATTATCAATTAAATAAGTAACAATTCATTTACATTTCTTGTAGCAATTTATATTACAAGGGAAAAACTGTAGCTTCCAATATTTAAGCAGTCTTGATGAATAGAAATAAACACATATTTTCAGGGTTTGAAATGGGTTGGTTTATGCTGCTACACCATATGACACTTCAGAGAGATGCACCAGTACTTCCCAGACTTCTGGAATAATGGAATCTTTTTCCCTATTTTAGTGTTCCTGTGTTTGGCAATGCAGAAATCCAATATCATCTTTTGACTAATACACATATTTTACAATAGTATCTAAACAACGTAATTTCTCAGCTTTTGATCATATTTTCTAGGAAAGCATTCTGAGTAATATTATTGATCTGAAGCCCAGCTGAAGGGTTCCAAATGTCTCTCACATGCTCTAGTGAACACAAAAGATTCTTACCAAGTGGCTGCAATGTCTAAACCACCTAAACACAGTCAGTCTGTGGCTGTATCCTGGTGACAATGTCCAAGTCCCAACTTTGCATGTACTCACTCACAGCATCCACGTACATTTGAAAAATTTGTGCTTCATGTTCTCATAATAGGAACCATGCTTGTGGTTCCTATAGTTAAATAGCAATTCCTGTCTGAACTAGACTCCGGAGTACATTATATTAAGCTCCACAACCTTCCCCACTTCTAAAAATGCGAAATGAAAAAAGCAAATCTCTGAGATCTATGAAGTGACATCATTCTTTCTCCCCTCTCCTGGCTGCAGATTTGTAAGCACCCAGATTTTTGTTTTCATAGTTTTCTGAAACAATTTTCTTTTTCCAAATCTATTTCAACACACTGCCCCATGTGTCTATTATCCTTTCCCCTTCTGATATTTGGTTCAGCAGATGGTGCAAACGAACTGGCATATACAGTATTTGGTTAATCCTATGCTCCTCTGAATTGCTGTTTTGAGACTAATGCAGATACTTTATTATTGTGAATTGTCTGCATTATGTCCTTGCAATATTGTTTGATTTATCTTGTTCTTCCTGAATGAGTTCAGTCTGGGAGATGCTGTTGAAGAATCATACAACTTGAAGTGCCCTTTAGTTAGCTCCAATGAAAGGTGGAAGCTCTTGCTAAGAAATTTCCTGAAGTCTATGAAATGGCACAGGGTATAAAACACAGTCAGAGACAGAGATTTCCAATCATTAAAAACATTCTGAGATTGAATGGGAAGAGTATGAGATCATCATGGCATGAGTCAATTGATCAAGAAGTGAGGATAAATTAGTCTGCAGACACCACTGACCAGTAAAGGTTTAGCAGGAATATGCTCTTTCAGACCATTTGTTTTTAAACTTTTAATTAGTTTTGCAGACTGCAAAAGAACCTTAGTCTGGGTATGCTGGGAGGCAATATGGTATGTGCACCACAAAGTGAACATTTAGGGTGTGGAGAATATAAAAAATTATGGAGATATTTTTATGCTCTCTAAGTGTGCCCCAGTGTCCCCAACCCTTCATTAATCTGAAGCTAAGTGGAGAAACGAGTTAAACTTTTCTTCTGAAAAGACTGCAAGTACTTGTATCCAACCTGTGATTGAATGGTCCATTATATGTTGAATAAATTGCTACTTGGGAAAAACCTTAATTCAGAGATGTTAGTAGTCAGACTGTTTTCTCCTCCTTCTCCCCCTCTGATGGAAAGCAAGGTCAAAAAAAAATCACGTGGAAAGTTTAGGAAGGGACAGGATCCAAAGGACACTGCACTAAGGCTGCTGTTTCTTAGGTGGCAATGCCAGCTAAAGCAGCACCATACTGTCCCACTGCTGTGCAAGCACTGCTATGTGTGGGTGTATAGCAAAACAGCTGGGAGAAGAGATCTGTCCAAGAAATAGGCAGCATGTGGGCAGAAATGTGTGGCTGAAACTGGTGATGTGGGACCAATGCTGCTTAAGAAACTATACAGACAGACAAACAATATGTGGGTTTCTGAAAGCAATTGGAAAAAGTTTTCTGCTTGGTGATAGACAAAGGCATTTTCAGGATTGTGTTCTGAGCCAGATTCTTGCTGGCTTCTTTAAGGAAAGCTATGTTATTTTAGCTCTTATTACTGCTGATTGTCTCAGCTCCCCAGAAAGGGTCTTTCTGGCACAGAGGATGATGTCATGGAAGAGGCTTGTGGCTCTCAGGCCCAGACTTGGACGAGCTCTTGGGGATCACCCTTACACAGCCATGAGTAAGATGACATAACAGCTGGGTACGAAATCTCATTGGCCAGTAGCCAAGAGAGATGACAATAGAAAAAACTACATTTAGTTCTAGATTGCATTTAAATTACTTTTTATCTGTGTATGACTCTTCTGGTTTTCCCAGTAGCCAAATACGGTGAAGAGGAGAAAGTGGTAGTTAGAAGAACCCTTTTCCTGATGGAAATCCAAAGAATGGTCATTTAACTGTCAGGCTGAGCCAAAGCAGTTTCTCTGCCTATTGTTACAGAAGCTGTCCTCTGATCCTAGCAGAGTAGCAAATTGGGCATTCACCTTCATCTAGGGTTTGGTATTAGAGTACCATGTAAGGTACTAGGGACATGCACAAATACCATGGTTGTTCAGCCATTTAAGATTCAAGAGAGCGTATCAGACTATTCCCTGAGCTTTGATACTCTACAAGCTCGCATTCTGTATTCAGAATTTAACACACCACTGGGTTCCTGCCTGGATAGAAAGTGGCTGCACCTGGGCACAGATAAGGTTAAATATTTACTTTTCATGGCTTTACTTTTCATGCTGACAGTTTGTAACCTCAGGTGTCCCCCTTACTAGTTGAGTACCAAGAAGGCAAATTGAAACAGGCTGGCCATGGGTGAAGCATGGGCAGATATGAGGACACACAAGCTTCTCTCCCAGTCCCTGGGTTTTACTGCGTGCACAGCACTGCATCCAGTCCAAGGAGGATCAATCCCTATGCCAGTACCACTGACCAGTGGAATAACAGGTTTGCATAGCCCCTGATCATCTGGTAGAGGAAAGTCCATCTTCTGGGAATGACCATACCCAAAGACTCCTGGGGGAATTCCTGGAAACTTTCCTAAGGAAAAAAAGTCAGGTTGTGTGCCAGGGCAGGCAGCACCCAGCCAACTTCCAGCCCTACTGAGCACTGGGGCAACAGGCAGGGCCACAGTGCAGCCTCACTCCACCTGCATATCACAGCCCTTAGCCAGGAAGGACAATGTGTGTTTGCTACAAGATGTGTCAGGGGTCTAATTCAAACATTCAAAGAATCAAAATTACAAATATGCCCTACTGCTTTATGTGGGAAGATCATGCAACACTCTCTGCTGCTCACAAAGAAGATAATATATAGAGACATTGCATGGTCTCTAGGCAAGAGTTGAGACACCTAGCAGCCTAGCTGTAAAAACAAGCACTATCTTTCCCCCTCTTATTGACTACAATATAGCCCAAGGTCACCAATAAGCAAAATTAAGGCTCAAAATACCAACTACTCCATGTTCAGGCTTGAAACAGAAGTTAAAATTATATCAAATCAACAATTACTCATTCCCATGGTGTTCCACCTGCCCTCATTAGGTTATAAAGAACAAATGTCAGAGATAACATTCAGGAAAAAGGTGTTCTTCTGATAAGAAAAATAGCTTTGTAGCAGTTCCGTTGGGGGGGAAATAAATAGTCTTCCTTCCCTCCTTTTAAAAACAGACCAGCTGATCTATTACCAGATTTGTACAAAGTTTCACACAACAGTGTCCTTAAACTGCTGTGTCTTAAGTCATAAGGTCCCAAGATTATTAACTCAGTGATTTCCAGACAAGACTTGCAGTTTACATGTACAAACATCTTCTTCCTAATTGCTAGTATTGCAAACTCTTACTTGGAGTTTGAAAATCAAGCCGTGCTCCTTCTGTTTCATGTATTAACACTGCACTTGGCCCTTAACAATTCTGCTGTAAAATGTGACTCAGAAAGGAAGAACCCCTCTAATCTGTGCAAGCTGCCTGACTTTGCAGCACGAACAGAAAAGATCAAAAGTAAATTCTTACTTTACTCAGATAGACATGCAAAGACCAGAGGTATTCAAGAAGAACTGTTAATTTTATTTTTTTTTCTTCAGATTTTAGCCCCATTTTGTGTACTCAGGTACACCTTTCCAAGTGTTACAGGTTCTCCATGGCAATCAGGAATTGTCCTGACATTCTGGATTGTGTTCTGTGGAACACATTCTGACCAGTTGGTCACTGCTGCTTGGCTGCTACATGCCTGCCTTCAGTCTAGGCAGAAGGCTTCTTCCAGAGAGACAAGTTTCTTTCACTTCTAGAAGTGGATATGGGAGTGGAGTAAAAAGAGTCTGCTATTTCTCCTACTAGCTTACACGGAAAATTGGTATTACCTACTGTGATCCAGCTACACAGGAGAACAGTAGTAGTATTTTCCTGTGACAGAAAGAAAAGATACACACAAGCATGTGTTTCTGTTAATACAGAAGAAATAGCTGAATGAAATGGTGCTAATGATATCAGGAAAAAAAATTAGGAGAGCTGGTCTTAAAGCTCATTCTTGGTCTCAGTTGTAGCACTAAATCAAGTATCAGAAAGAAAGCACCAAAGTACCTACATTTAAACATTCAATTCCAAGAGTATGAGCCACAAAAGTCCTGTGTTTCATCTACCTTGGTTGAGGTAAGCCTGGTACATATTCAAACAATTCAGAATTCAAAAACATAATGTTTAAGACTGTTAAGACATAGCAACTCTAGTAAATGAAATGTGCCAGCACTGTTCTCTGGCAGTGAGGCCAACAGGCAGAGACTGTCCTACCTTTATAAAATTAAGCCTTCTTATGCACCAAGACAGGAGACTACATACAAATTTCCTTCCAGCAATGGACTGACTATCATGCCAATTCCTGAACTGTGGCCACAAATACTTTGAGAGTGAGCAAAGTAGGCAGGGAGGGCTCTAAAAGAGTATAGTCAGTGCATTCAAATACCCAAGAACACCACTAGATGCTGTTTAATATACAAAGATGAACATAACCTGAGGGTCTTCAAAAGGCAAATGAGCCTTTTCAGTGAGTCTGACAGACGTGGATGGCTTAAGCACACTGAAGTGCAAGTTGTGTATACAGAAGAGCAATCACTAGTATGTTCACTCCAACCTGCTCTTCAGTCACTCTTCAATTAAAAACAAAGAATCCTGAGAGCAGACTGGAGAAGATAAGTCTTTGTTTTCTTTCAGGCAAGCTCTCCAGCAGCTGAAATAATCTGGCTCCTTTTTTAACCCATGGAGCCATGCCCTCCTGGTTGCATCGTGGCCCTGCTTCAATAAGTTGCTCACAGCACCCACTATTTTTTTAGCCTGTTCATGGTATATGTGCACATGAGGCTTTCAACTCCCTCAGGTTAAATAGGATTTTGACCCATATGTCAAGACTTTGGGGCAAGGGTTCTGGAGTACCAGATAAAGCTAGGCATCTTCTCCCACATCCCATGCTTTGCTGTAAAAATAAACAGTGGCTGGCTCAAACCAGGATGGCACAGATGCCTGTGGTGTCCCAAGCAATGAAATCCAAAAAGATAAGCCTCTAGCTGAAGGCTGCAGTGAAGACACTATGTCTGACTGTGGCTTTATGTCCTTCTAAGCACCCTCAGCTCCTCAGCTGTGCAATGGATAGAATGGCTTTTACAACAATATTGCTAGAATAAAATAAAATAAAAATGCAA
Organism: Toxostoma redivivum; assembly: GCA_013397375.1. NCBI lineage: Eukaryota > Metazoa > Chordata > Aves > Passeriformes > Mimidae > Toxostoma > Toxostoma redivivum. The sequence continues at coordinate 395,892 of VXBI01013445.1, read as the reverse complement.
AACCATCAGATACTATGATGATGGGAGTCCAGGTAGATCTAGATTTTCAGAGTCCACAGAAAATGAGAAGGCATAACAAAATTCATTATATGAAATGGCTTTACTGTGCTAGAACTTTCAGGCACATTTCCAATGATGACATGGACATATACTTTAGTAAACGTACACAGATGAACTTTATCCCCTCTCCATAATTATTTCTATTTTATAATAGTAGCAAGAAGCTGCAGGCAATGCATTTTCTTGTATTTTTGGATGGCTGAAGTAATCTGGTTTTCCTGATGCTATGCTATTTATTCAAGGTGTTTAAGACTGATAACCAAGCACAGATGTACTCTCTAGACTTTCCCATTGCTGCAGTAACACACTGCCTAAAATGGCCAACAAATATGGGGTGGAGTTTTTTTCAACTAAATTGAGGGAAACACAAAATTTTATATTCATATAAAAATATCTATATGAAAAGTAAAAACTCAAAAAAGTCATCACAGATTAACCCCTTCAGGATTTTATTTAAGTTTTTTGAGCACTCCTGAGTGGGAAGTTGAATTGCTCATCACCAAAAGACTTTTCTGCACAATCACAATTCCTGTGATATTCTAGATTCATACAACCTTATTTACTAAAACACAAAAAGTTGAATATCATTAAATGGATGATTCTAACAGCCCTTTTAGATAGGAATAAAGTAGCTAATGAGATATACCCATATTGCCTTATTCCTAAGGCACAGACTATCTTTAAGCTAGATTGCAATGCCAAATGGGTGTTTCCACTTTTGTATACATCACCTTCCATGATTACATATATAGATGAATAGCTTTGTGGGCTGTATCTGTAATTTACTTCAGACACTGTTTCAAGAACTTGATTCCAGCCATACCAGTATGAAGCTGAGCAAAGATGAGCAGCATTAATTGTTTGGAAAAGCATGAATTTATGTACCTCAAGAAATGAGTGTGAACAAAATGTAAGCAGATCACCTCTTAAAAGCTTTGTCGAAACAAGCTTGAGAATATTAAATGCATATACTTCTTTAAGTTTTTCCCTTGTTTTGACCTGATTTCTTTATAACTTGGTATAATTCCAGTGAAATCAACAACCCTCTTGCAGCTGATATCCTTTGAAGTTCTTTCTAATCTAATTTTTGTTCAGAAAGAAACTAAGAAAAAAAAATAATAAAACTTTGAACAATGAAATCAAACACTGGAAGTTAAAAATATAGGCTCCCTTTAGGATCACTTGAGAATATAAATTAGGGGTAAAAGCTGGCATGATATATCCATCTTGAGATGTACTAAGCAATCACAACTTCTACTTACCTAAAGGCATTATCAAGGACCAATAACAGCCTTCATATCAGGTATCAAAAAAACACCTCATTTCCTCTTTAATTTCGCTTAAAGGAAAAGGTGAGGAAAAAGCCTAAAGTATCATTCCAAACCAATTAGCATTAAAAAAGTATGCTTTATATTATGAATCTTCCAGTTATTTCTCTGGAATTCTTTGCTCTTTAAGGAAGTGGCCTTCAGCAGAATTTGATGCAAGAAATGTGGGAGGACAGTGTAAGCAGAAAAGTGAGAGCACCTTCATAGACAGCATCCTTCTCAAGTCCCCTGGGGGGCTACAGAGCTTTTGTTTATGTGGGTAAATTTTCAGTTTCTGCTGTTTCCTCTTGCTTCATGTATTTCTAATTTCTGCTCTAGTAGTCAATGAAAAAGACAGTTCTTGAAGCCTCTGTGATTGGTTTTTTGGTCTATAAGGAAGGCAGCCTTTTCCCTTTAAACAGGATTTGTACTCAGAAGAGCCTTGAGAAATGCTTGACTGGGCCTGTGTTCTCAGCAGAACTGGGCTGATTAGCAGAGGCTTTGGAGCAAGTCTTAGAGGTCAGACCATGACAGTGTCCACATGTGCTTTGCTGCTGTGATTAATCTGAAATACCTTGTATTTCTACAGGTAAGGAAGTATGTAACTAACACAGGAGAAGCTTTGCACCCACTTAGTCACTCTGGAGAGAGGTCACTGCTTTCCAAGATGTTGTTCCAGTTTGTATATGTGTGTGATTGAAAGCAGATTTCCTTATCATTTATTATAGCAACAGAAAGCTTACTTAGGTAGTAAAGTGGCCCACAGTAGGAATCTAAATATTAGAATAAGACTATAGGAATCAACCTATCCTTATATTAAACGAGAAAGAATTCAAAGAAACTGAGAAATAAAGAGACCAGATGGTCTTCATAATACAATTAGACACCAAGAAGGTGCCTAAAAGAAACAAAAAGTATCATGAATATATTTCGTGATAACATTGAAAGACTTTAAGAATATACATTTTGTTCTAAATAATTTGTCACTCTCCTTACAATGTTAACTATCATAAAGAGCAAGCTGTATGTCATGTTCTGTTTTTTTACTGCAATTATTTTAGTAAAATTAATTAATTTTAAAAATTACATTGTTCAAGAGCACTTAGCAATAGAATATATGATATACTGTCCTTTGTATGGCTGAAAATCTCATCTCACACACTGCTAAAGAAAATCAGTAAGGTATCTAAGGACCCACTAGAATACCACCATGATATTGGGATAGTTATAAAATACAGACTTGCTATTAAATAGACTGTAATATTTCAAATGATACCATAGCTCTAACGCACCTCATCAAAAGTTAATCAGTGAAAAGGTCTGGTGTAGTGTTTAGAAGATGGAAATTTACTTCCTTCCTTTGCATATCACTATTAAAATATTATTCTCTTTTATATTTCATTACTTGGATTGGAATATCTCTAGAAAGAAACGTTTCTGTCTTGTAGACATGGGACCTACATTCCATTGTGGTATGCAGCAGTAATACTGAAAAGCTGGACTAGCAAAGTACCAGAATGAAACAAGGTCTACTGCAGAGTATTGTGATCTCTGCCTAATCACCAACACCATTCTGTTTAGACAAATGGTGTTCCATGTGTTTTCTTTGAAAGTTTTGATTCATCATGACTAAGTCCAATCATGCTTTATAAATGAAATGCTATGAAATCTTACCTAGGGAATACAGCTGTGGAGTCCTTTTTTTCATGTGACTCATACTTACTTTATGTAAAATCATCTTATCATGGGTAGATATGGTGCACAGTCCTTTAATTAAATCAGCTCTAAGTTTTGCCTGAATGATCAATAAAATGAGAAAATTCTCTGTCTTGCTATGAAAGCTTTATTTTTTTGTATTCCTCCATTCTTTTCTATGCTTAAAGTCTTTCTTCAAATCAGATCCCCAAGTTGATACTTGTTCCTTTGGGCTCACCTAAGAACTATAATCTGTGCTTAATCAAACTAATTTTCTCTTGTCACAAAATTTGAAAAGAAAATAAAATCAAAAAAGCAATAAAAATAACCATTTGTTGTTGCTGTTCATGAAGCGTGACATTTTCATGGCTAAAACTGCCTAAAGGAATAGAGAAATTAATTTCAATGAATTGGATTTTATGTGCAAAAAATCTCTCTGAACAAATGAAAAACAATGAGATGACATTTGGATCAAAGGAGATATACCCATTGACTCTAATGGATGTTGAACTGGATCCTTGATTAACAAACTTCCTTATTATAAGTAATTGTGAGGAAGCAACACCAAGAAAATGTAACAAGGCACAAGATTAGGAAGCAATTCAGAGTAGGGAGGAATATTTAACACAGCACAGTTTTCTAGCTGTGCAGAATGCAGCACTAGAGATGACACAGTTCCTGGGTCAAGTCTCAGTGCCCTCTGCCGCCTGTGCTCACAAGCATTATGTGGGCATCACTACAGGTCTGGTTCAGCACCTTTGCTCATTAGTGCTGCCCATAAATTTTCCACATTACACCCCGTGGGTCTACCTGAAGCAGGGTAAACACAAAATCATGGGCTTCCATTTATGAATTTGATACACCTGTTGATATTCCCTTTAATATCAACAGAAGGTATGCTTAGAAATCAAAAGGAATGCACAGATCTACACATTCATGATGGAAACTAATACTCATATATGTGTTCATACAGCAAGGAAATGTTTTACTGAAGTTTTCCAGTAGGAGAGTAATGACAATTAATTACAAGGTCAGTGAACACTATGGTTCACAGGATTCCTACAGAAATTATATAGATTTATATAGATAAATATGTGTATACAGATAAAATTTTCTTTTTCACTTAGAAGTAGTGCAAAAAATCAACCTTTTCTCTTGATGCTTATTTTGTTTTCAATTCAAGTTCTGTAAATTATGGTAATCAGTTCTGAGCAAGTGTCTGCTCTAAAATCTATGGTTGAAAGTCAGTGGTCACTCTAATGAAACGAACGTATTTGAAAGAGTGTGAAACAATAATAGGTCAGACACAATCAGTATAATGGTCCAGATCCAGAAGAATAAAAGGGAAATTTACAGCTTTATGGAATCCTACTTATCTGTAGGATTCCCCACCTCTTTCTTGTCTTTTTCTATCAGTGCTGGCAAATTTGGAGATGAGGTCCAGCTTTGACAGGAGCCATCTGATATGAATCCATACTGCTGCTCTATTCTCTGCCTGGCCCAAGTAGGAGTTGGGGAGCTATTATGGATGGTCATAATTTAGATGAAAAGGGTTAGATTAGTTCTTTCATCAGATCAGTCACCTGACCTGGCTCTAACAATGTTTGCACCAGTACAAGGGAGGTGACTGCAAGACAAATTTAGCTTTCTGTGTGCCAGTCTCTCACCCAGACTAATAGTCTCTGAACTATTTTACTGCTTAGAGCCAGATTTTGGTATTTAGGGGTTTTGTTGTGAATATAAAATGGAGAGATTACAGAGAGAGATTAAAATAGAGAGTTTAAAAAATGGAAGTTATAGATAGAATAAAAGTAGTAAGTATCCTTCATAAACACAAGGATCAGGGCATCACACAAGAAAGGTAAAGGTTTTTCAGAAACATTCTAGAAATAGGATCAAAGCTCAAGGAAAATCTTCTATTGAAAAGTCAAATTTTAGCTTGAGATGCATCAAAGATGATCTCTCCACCAGAGATGGGTAAACAGTAATGCTGTTTTACCATACAAAGAGTGGCAGGGGAAGGGTGTAGTATCCTTTTAGAGAACTGCCTGGAAAATTATTCCAGGCCCGAGCCTTTCAGCTCTGTTCTCTGAACGATTTCTCAGGGTGATAAGCTGTTTTTCAGCTGAAGGCCAAGAAGCCTTTCCCAGGAAAGATAAATTGGTAAAAACACAGAGGAATTAATAATAAAGACACCTGTTTGCTGTTAACAGACCCTGGAAATGGGGTGTCTTCTCTCTGGACCAATCATCTTTATTCTGTTCTTATTGTTGCGAGTCGTGCTACTTAAACAGTGAGTTTTCTGAATAAACTTCATCTTCTTCTCGTCTTCTCCTTCATCTCAAGAATGACCGTGTGACTGTGTCTCTTTACTCCACTGCAACTAAAGGGCTAACACCCTAACACCGCAGTCACAGAAGGGGATAAGCAGGCTAACCAGTAAAGTTAACGATATATAGAAAATTACTTTACAAGGTTATATGAGCTAGTTCCTTGTGATATCACAATAGACAGACTCATGAAATTATCTTTATGAAGATTAAAAACACAAGTGGGTAGGTTAGAAGATTCCCTTTCCAGATGAATAGCAGAATTTAGAGTTGCCATAATCTTCCCACAATAAATATTTTAAGCTCTAAAACAACTCATTCCAAGAACAAAGGTTTGAACCACCAGCTTTGTATTAAAGGCTATTTCTTGACCTCTTTGGAGCACTCATTCCTCCCTGCATAACAATTCATACCAAATACTGATGGATATTCAATATTAAACAACTAATTAAAATTTTTGCTGTTTTCATTGCTTTGAACAAGAAGCTGGTTTGGGCATTTTCAGGTCTTCATACAAATTGTACCTCTGCAGGTCTCATTCCTAAACTTAATTAATAGTTATTATTATTTATGACTGTACTGCATACTAGTCCAAATTAGTCTCCTAAAAAGAGAGCCTGTGGCTGTATTCTTGGAATTTTTTTCTTTATCTTTTTTCTTTTCTGAAATAACATTATTAGTTCAAATCTTGTACCTTGTTTTTATATGACTAGTGCTTTGTCTTTCTTTTTCTCCCTTTTACCCTTCTGACATTTTTAATTTTGAACTGCTCCAACCTAACTTCATTCTTATTTCTTACTCATGAATGCTTCAAGGACTCACATCACTGATATCATCCTTCCATTCTCATTAGTCCAGACCTTAATTTTATTTCAAAGGTCATATGGTCTGTGTGTCCAGTGAGTATAGTAACTGGCTTGTGTTCATACACACACATCTTTCTCCTTTACTGATACTCATGAGCCTGGTAGTGCTCTTTGTGCAAAGACTGGCCATTACCATCTCCAGAATGCTGGTAAAATCTGCCATTTCTGCTGAAATCCCAATTTGTACTCTGATGTCTGTTGTCTCTTATTCTTTGTTCCCATTGCACACTTTTCATGGACTTCTGAAATTTCTGGTATTCACAGACACTAAAATCTGTTTGCGTCATTAGGAGCAGAAGAGGACACTACTGCACCAGTTTACTGTACTCTCCAGTCTGGTTTAGAATTGCCATCTGATTTTTTTTAAATGCTATTGGGTTTGCTCCATATTTTTTTGTTTCTCATGTGCAGCAATTTTCCCATTTGTTTTAGCAAAATACTTATAAATCAAGAAATACACCGGTATTATTTCTAACAATACGAATATTATCTTTCCAATCCATGTCCTATCCAATGGTTGCTTCAGATTCCAATTTTGCTTTAGAAAATTTCTAAGTTGGTGCTTAATTCTCTACCTGCCCTATCTTCTGCAAGTCTCCCATCCCTGTTCTCTCTGATATTCAAGCTAATGATGAATTAACTCCTGATATAAGGATTCTGTGATGTTCTGTCTTTATTAAAAAAGTGAAAAGCTAACATTTGACTGTATGAGCTTTTGCAAAAACATTTTTTCTCATTTATTATTCTGAAAGTAACTTATAACACTATCCCTAAAGCGTTAGATGCAAAAAAGAGGGGAACAGAAACCACTCTGATCATTACTAAAATAAATGCTAAGAAATTACATTACCAGAAAATCTTGGCAGAATCAGCTAATTATAGTTGGCACAGATAGATTATGAATAGCCAGCTACAGTAATCTGAATTATTCTGTGAGAATCCTCTGGTTTCGGCTGTATTTTCTTGTGGAGAGCTGCCCCCAGATTGATTGGTTTAGATTGAAAAATTCTATTATTTACAGGAATTAAGAGTAGAAAATATTGTGTCTGCTTCCACCACCTACAGCACAAAGGTTTCTTTAAAATTTTGGCAGCTTTCATTTGAAAATCACCAAAATTATTAAATTATCTAAACCCCCTCTTTTGAGTGCTTGAGAACCCTTAACAAAACTTCTCATTAATATCTAGTAGGATACAGCATCTGAACATATCCTCTGTTTCTCTAGCATCCCCCATTCAATGCATGGAACGAAACTAATAAATTCCTTCACTTGTGGCTTCACTTGTAGCTACTGAAGACATGGAAACATGGCAGAAGCAGGGGACTGTAGAACAAGAAAGGATAGGCTTTAGAGTAGCCCAGTGCTGCTTCAACAAACTGCCCTTGTTCTCAAGTTTAACTGTGATATTCAGTCATGGAAAAAGAATTTTCATTAATGTGTTCCCAGAAACATCATCTACTTTTTCAGACACATAGCCAGCCTTAGACAACAGACGGCATCCAATAGGAATCGTTTTTAGTATATTGGGCAAGATGAAATCCCAAGTGCTCTGGAAAATCAGGCCCTTGCTTTCTCAGAAAGGGCACTTCCCCTTAGTTTGTCCCCTCAGACTGCCCCAGTGCTCATCCATGTGCCCTAATCCCACATGTGTGCACTGGAATGAAAATGCTTCCTTAGCTGGCAGAAGCTATGCAGCCACTAAGGTTTGCAGCTGAGATGAAATCAGAGTTCACGTTGGGAAACACTTCTAAGATCATATGAGTCCAACCACTGACCCAGCACTGCAAGGCCACCACTAAACCATGTCCCTAAGTGCCACCTCCATAGGTCTTTTAAATAAACACCTCCAGGAATTGTGACTCCACCACTTCCCTGCGCAGCAGAATGACATTGGGCAAGACCCTACAAGAGAATGAGTAGCACTGGAGCACTTGCTCCTGAATGAGGGCTACTTTGCCCATGCACCACCTGCACTGCCTGATGATGCTGTTCGATAATGATGACACAACATAACTCACAAAGGGAAATGAGTTCATATTGCTATAAATATAGCAGTTTTTTCTCCTGCAAGCACCTGACTTTGCATCCTTAACATGTATACATGTAAACTTGCTTCTTCTCCACTGAAGATACACTAACAGCCATAAAATACTGGCCAGATAACTGCCATAAACTGTTAGGGATTAGGAGCAAAATATCTCCAAAATTATTTCAGCTCATATCTTTCCTGTTCTTGAAACCACACTAAGAAGATCAAATTTCCCTGCACATTAAAGGAAAGCATTGCATGTGTGTCTATTTCGCATGTGGAAAAGAAAATTTTGTGTACACAATGAGAATACATACAAATGGCTTTTGACTACAGTCTAAGTAGTGCCTTTAGAAAATTGTGTCCCATTAAATAATTCACATTATCCTCCCAGAAGAAGAAATCCAAAAGTGTCTAGCGAGGAACTAAATTAGTGAAAGTGAGGACTTAGAAAACATTGTCCTCTGTGTAGCAATAGTAACACCTCATTATTGTCTTCTATAGGGAACAAACAAATCGTATAATTTGTAGCTCAGATAAGCAAGTCCTGGTTAACAGAGTCATACAGGATGCAAGGGGAAATGGAAGCATGCATTCCCCTGCCTAGATACCTCTCCTGATGCAGAGCAGGAGTGCTCTGCCACACTAACTCTAATTTAGCAAGGGGCAGGTGCACATTTATGTTCATTGCCATCAATAAACTGGGCTACCAGAGCAGGCCACAGAGGGGGAAGGATGTAACAGACACATCTGGGGAAGAGCTCTACGAAATCACTCCAGCCGAGCCAGCACAAGAAAGCAGAGACAAATTTTGAAAACCAGCTGGGCAAGATACAACTATCTTTCAAGGCTCAGGACAGGTAATCCTGCCTAACTGACAGCAGGGGCTGACTTTTAAATAATGTCAGAGATGTTAAGAGAATGAATAATTTTATAGATGGCAACAAGAAACAGCCGAGCTTGAAATTTTGAATAATGCTGCTAGTATAGAGCTATAGTTTTTAGAGTACATTCAAATCCATTAGCATTGAAGATATAGACAAAATAGCTCAGCAACTAAAAAAATTAGAAAAAAATAAGGTAATGTGGGGACTAAATTATTGTAGTTTGGTGGAAACTTTTCTTCTCAATGTTATCCTCACCTTCAAATTCTGTACAGGATTCCTGTTTATTCCTGGACTCCTACTGACTGAGGCTAGGTCTTGGCCTTATTATCTGATAGTCTGTAATACCTACTACTTGATGACTTGATAAGAAATTAAATTTTTAAAATCTTGATATTAATTTAAAACCTACAAGGTTTTGCTCATTATTTCTGAGACAGCCTATTCAACTCCTAGTCAGCAGCTACAGCAAAGTATGCTGACCCCATTGATGAGGTAATCAATTATGCTGGAACAAAACAAACTTGTAACTAGAAAGAGAGAAAGCCTATGGTTTTATACAGAGCCAGAGAAAACAAAGAGAAAGACCGTTTGGCAATTGACATAGGACAAAATATTTCATTTCCAGGTTTCAAGAAGATATATTTTAAATTTGTATTAAATACAATTTACAAAATCAATGTTCTTCTATGCTGGACAGCTTTACTTGGAGTGAATGAAGACAAACCAGGGCACACATCCAAAGCTGTGGCTCTACAAGCATGTGGCACTCAGGAATGGAGGTTTACATGCCAGCAACTGCAATTATCCCAACTAGCAATGATTTAGCATTCTGTGATGTCTAGAGCCCAAAACACACAGGCTATGCCTTTATACCACAACCATCTGAAATCCAGGTTTAAATTCTGCCTTTAAAGAAACTGCAGCACAGCTTGCTGCTATGTGCACGCTAGAGAATAAAAATGATTAATTCCGCCCATCAGTGAAGTTTTTGCTTATGAGTATCACAAGCCTTTGCTGTGTGCAGTAGAAAAAAAAAATTTTTTATGCTTAGTTTCTGATCCTTATTCAAAATCATGCAACAGTGCTAATTACTAAACACTGGGAAGACTGAATAAAATATCATAAAATGATGACTTAAAAACCAACAAAACAGAACACCTTAAACTTAAGTAAATTTGCAACAGTATTTTAGTATTTGATTTTTAGTGCATGAGCTCAGAAAAGATTTTCATGTTAAAATTAACAGACAAAAGTAACTGGAAAAGAAGCAAATCAAAACAGAAATACACTATGTAATACACGCTGCCATGATGAGCTGAACAGCTGAAAAAAAGAGCAGAATGATCAATCCCTCACCACAAGAAAAAGAGACATGTAAAGATTGGCTTGAGAAAAAGAAGATTTCCTCTTGCAATCACCACAGCAGGAGCCAGAGGAAGCTTTGCACCCAGAGACCTAATGTCGTCTGTTAAGCTAACAAAACTAGTCTGGAAGAAGAAAAAAAGTAAGACTTTATCTTTTCATCCCCTTCCACTTCACTGCTCATCTCCCTAGTGCTTATCTTGATCCCAGTTTTCTTTTCCCGAGTTTTTTTTTCCTCCCTCTCCCTCTCCCTCTTCCTTTCTTGCTTTTTTTTTGATGCTGACAGAGGGAGCAGCATGGGTGCCTGATGCCAGCTGCCTCCTAACCGGAGCCCTGCCTTTGTCATGTGCGTTGTCACATGGAGCAATCACAGACTAGAGCAGCAGGGGTCAGTGACAGAGGTGGCTGGTGCTGAGAATTCCAACTGGCCCTCGGAGCCTGGCAGAGGCTGCAGAGCCCTGTGGCTGCTGAGGGCCAGCCCAAGTGTCCTGTCACACTCAGGGGACCAAACACCCTAGAAGTGGTCAGTGCCTCCTAAGTCAACAGCTTTCTGCCCAGTTTGCCATGAGCATGTAATGCATGACATGTAATGCAAAACTTGCCATGACTGAGGAGGAATCCCCAGTGGGATTTTCTCTAGGACATGCTCTAGGATGCCCCACCACAAAACAATGACAGTGTGGCTGTAGGGTTGCCAGAGCACAAGAGCTGCTCTCTGTACCAAATCACAAACTAAACTAACCACGAGAATACAATGTGCATTACACAGGCACGTTAATCTTACATTTACACATGGAAAAATCCTAATGCAATGTATTATTCCTCTGAGGTTTTATGCCATATTCTTCTTTCAGTTACAATAGAGCAGACCTGCCCTGCACAACTCAGGCTGTAATGTGAACAGTAATTTTTACATTAACACCACATAAAAAACAATCAGCAATGGCTTATGCTATTGGGAGAGTAAATACAACTACAGGCTATCTATAAACTGTAGGGATACTGTGAGAGAGAACTCGCCACACATCTCAGTTCTGCACACTGTCTCCCTTGGAGTTCAAAACACTCTGGGGACAGGACTCCATCCATCCATAGGGAAGGTATTACAAGGTTTATAGAACTGAATGAAGTACAGCTAAATTACACACTTAGGTGCAGCTCTACATTAGGCTGAAAATAACTGCATTTTCTAGTGTTTGTGTTACCTTAAAAAAGCACCTTGAATAATTACTCATAAAATTAAAAAGAATAAAACCACATAGTCCTGGTCAAGTGAGCTTGGTGTATCATTGAGCAATTTGTCTCATTTTATTCACTGATGGCAGATCTAGAAATAGACAAAATCTGAATTTTAAGCTTGAAATATGAACTCTACAAATCTGTATTTCTCTGTATGTATTGTAAGCCCACACCAGGGAATACTTTCAAAAATAAAAATAAACATCTAAACTTCGAATGCACTTTAAGGGTCAAAAAGCAATGGGAACAAATGCATTATTTAATCTTAAAAACCACACTTGATTCAGTGCAAGGCTAAAGAGGAAGCTCAGGCTCCCAGAGGCATGTGAAGTGAGGACTGCTTTGAGGGACTGCTGCAAACAGGGCTGAAGATGAACTCTCCCTCAGCCCTGCCTCTGCCTGGGAGAGGTGGCAAGGTTGAAAAACTGGAGAAGACAGGCAGCTTTTAATAAGAATTAGCTGCCATTTTCTCAGGCACAGTGAAACAGAGGAAAAATACTGGGAATTTCTTGCTTACAACAAAATAAATGCATTACTCAATTAAGAAGGAAGACTGTTAAAAAGAGGGGCTACTCACACAAGGCTTGGAGCGAATTATAAAATTCTTAGCCTTTTTAACAGCCCATTGTTATCAGATACATTTCTACTATAGTGTCTTTGCTTTCCCTCCACCCTCATTAAGGGTTAGGTCAATTTCTTACCTGATCAACACAGACTCTGCTCTCATTACCTTGACTCAAAGCCAACAGTACCTTTAAGAAAATGTACACAATAATCATCAGCTATGTGCTTACCCTGAGGTAGTTGAGGGTGAAGTTTGTCAGACCCATTCGAGTGATGTTTTTGGACAGCTGCTCCAGCACCTGAGGGTCTTGTGCCTAAACGACAAAGGAAAAAATAATTTTCACTTTGCTTTTCATTGGGGTATTTTTTCTATGTGCTTAGTGGAATGTAGGGAGGGTTCCCTGAAAAGTAGTGCCACTGCTATGGAAAAATTACCCACTGATGTTAAATTTATGTAATAAGCTAGAGTTTCATATGCATAGGAAAATGTGAAGCATGATGAAATTGGAGCAGACTAAAGACTGTTTTCCAGTATGTTCCTTTGATCCCTGATGGTCCATTAAAAAGATAGACCTAAGAGGTCTGGTCATGCAAGTGAGCAGGGCTCCACCAAAGAGCTTCCTGCGGGACTGCAGTACACTTTGAGCCCTCTGTTGGCTGTGAGTCCCAGGAGACTAAACAGAAAAAGGCAGGAATAAAAAATGTATCATTTTCTTTTTGTGAGTAAGAAACTGCAGCAGAAAGACCTCATCAAATATGTGACATTAAGGACAGTCTGGAGAACCCTTCTGATCTAAATTATTTTTCCAGAATTAAACAGTGAAAAATGCAAGTATAGTCCTTCCCTGACCCTAGCCGGGAGCTTTATGTGTGAGACCAGCCCCCTCTTTAAAATGAGATCAATCTCATTACTAAAATTAATACCTGCTGCTTGCTGTCTAACCTGCTTCCACTCTGAATTTAGCAGCCCCCTAAATACATAATGTCAATCATGGCCTCATTGTCCCTTAATGGGGTACTGTTGAGTATCAGTTGATCAGTTCCCTAAAATAGCAGATAAGCCTGGGACAGAAATGGTGGGGTGGTTTTCAAAGGTGTTTTCTTCAGGCTTGCAATAGCACTTTAAAAAAAGGTCCAGCTTAAGTGACATAAAATTCCTCACTATTAATATATTTTTATCTGTGGATATCTAAGTAACTTGATGTCAAAATATAGGAACATCTTTGTGTCTGTATTCTTACCCTTTATAAAACCATAGTCCTCCAACTTATTTTGTATATCAGGGTGCTACTAGTAGGAATGGGTCTGTGGTGAAGAAATTAAAGTGTCAATAAAAGTATGTTCTTTGTTTCTCTACAATTTACCTTCTTATATTTTGACTTTAATTTGTAGAATATTTAATACTTTAATGTTTCATTGTGTGTGTTTTCATTCAATAACAAAAGAAATTTGTGAAATGTGGAACAAAGAGAAGTTCTGGATTAAAATTCTAAAGGTTTCTAAAGTAAATATATGGCAATTTCTTATTTTCTGTCTATGCAAGGGTAACATCACTTTGCTTCATTTAAAACTTATCATTGGTACCTACAACGATGAAAATTCACAGACTCTGGTGTAGTTCAGGTCGATAAGAAGAGATTTGGGACCCAAATCACACAGACCACCAAGTGGGTTTAAAAAGAAAATTACATGCTAAAATAGAATGAAAACATAGCAACAGTGGCAATAATAGAGCACTGAGAAACAAGGGAGACATGAAAGAACTTGTGAATAGACGTAGTTGCAGGCAAGCCAAAATATTTATAGTTAATTGCCTTGGGTGTGAAATTTGCTGGAGTTCTTCATAAACCTAATCTCATCTCTTTGCATTAGGTCAAATGAATAAAGGATTACTTACATGCATGGCTAGAATACTGCGTGGGACTAATTCTCTGTATTGTCTAATAGTAAAGTGCCATGTTTTTATTCTCATAAGATCATCAAAAGTAAACTCCAAGATAAGACGTCCTTCTGTGCATACCTAGAATACATAAAATGCATGAAATAAATTCCCAGGAATTTTGTTTTCATTGGTATTGCATCATCGATTAAACAACATTCAAAAATATCAGAGCAGTATTCTATTGTTCATCTCTGCTAGATTAATTGTTTTTCATCCTCTTGGGGAGAAAAAACAAATGTGGGAAAATTACTTCATAGGCCTTACCTCAGAGACACTAACTTATAATGCTATAGATTTTATAGCATTTTACAAACATAGAATATTGTGTGCTAAATCTTATTTATTGCATCAATTCTCTTTTCCTCGCAGTTTGCTACTGCTAATTAATGACTGAACCTCGCAGTGGAGGTGACGGTGGTGCAACTGAGTACACTTGATGGCAGGTTGCTGAACCAGTCATTCCCAACCTGTTTTAGACTTACTATAGCTTGGTATATAAACCTTTCTCTCATGTCCAGTTGGAATAGGCAGTGCCCTGAATGCCTGTGGCCAAACTTGGTTTTTCTTCCTCATTTTTCATAACTTTTTTCATAATTTTTTTCATAATGTTTTCCAAGCATTTTCTTCTGTTGGGTTTGTTTTTTTTTTGTTTGTTTTTTTTTTTGTTGTTTTTTTGGGTTTTGTTTGAG